>JBBPMH010000654.1:0-19308 GCA_038090235.1 Pulveroboletus ravenelii
AGAGCAAGAGCGGAGCACTCAGTCGAGTGTAGATCGCGGACACACAGAGGAAGCAAGTTAATTGCCGAGTAGGTCTAAGTTAGCGTGACAAGTAGACCTACGAGGGTTTTTATAGTACTTAGGGAAACAACAAAGTAAAATGAGGACAACGAGGAAACAACAAGGATCGGTAAGCATATGAGTAAACCAACAAATAGCGAAAGGAGCTCAGTGACTAATGATGGAACTATGAGCCCGATACGAGAGAATCGGATGAGGAGGCTAATGTTCAATGACTAATGGTGGAAGCAAAGTGAAAACAAACGGGAAGCAAAGTAAAACATAACAGACAGTCCATGAGTTGTCCTTTGGTGGCAGTTGGGAGAATGTGAGGATTTCATTGAGGTCAGACATGGTTGGCACAGATGTGAGAGAGGATAGTGGAGGTTAGAAAGGAAGAGAGAGTTGTGGATTGATTTGCATGCTGGTGGACACTTAGCATGATCTGCTCATGTTGCAAATTCCATTGTCCATTTGCCAAGGTGCATCTTCCCCATGGTCATGTGACTGACTGGGGACAGTCAGCATTCAAGTCCCCTGCAGATGTAGGAGTCAGTGGCCTCCTACAGTCACATACTATCATTTCCTGTTTGTCCAGGCATCCCCCAAGTTACCTTGTCGCGTCCTGAGTCTGTCCATACCATCTCGAGGTTAGTCTGTTTCTTCTTTATTGTATCTGCTGTCCAGACTCTAGTATCCAGTACTGGACTCGTATGTATCCATTCAATCTAGGCCAGGTGCGCCAGCCAGATTGTTTATTTTTACCTATTCCTCATCAGTTCTTTGCCACTATCATTCTCTCTCATGTTTTTGATCACCATACATTGTCATTTTGAAGTTCCATTACTTAGATTTGGGCATTCCTTGAAAGGGCCCCATATGTTACTATAGTTACCAAGTCCAGGGAATGCCCAGACTATAAAAATTGTATATCAAGATCTTTAAATCTTATCTTTCTGCACCCTGCATCATTGACCAAATTGTGCTTGTTATTGTCAGCACTGTCCTTGCCATCATTTCCCCAGTATCTGGCCCTCGTCCTTGGCCACCACTTTGTTAGTTTCTCTTCTCAGCTCTTGTCCTTGGCCACCACTTTGTCAGTCTCTCTTCGGCCCTCATCCATGGCCACCACTTCATCAGTTTTCCTTTGGCCATCATTCTAGGCTGCTGCTTCGTCATTTTTCTCGCTTTGTCAGTTTCTGGTCCCCATTTTCAACCAGATTGCTCATTTTCCATCTGGATTGTCATCCAGACTCTCATCACTTCACTCTCGCTCACTGAGGTCAGTTGTAGCTAACCCATCCTTGCTACTAATCCTCTCTAGAACCCCTTGGGATGAGTAAACTTGTCCACCTACACTACACTCCCATACCCCCTTTCTTTCTTACACCAAGTGTGAATAAAGGGAGATAAATGGAGAACAACAGAAGATAAACAAAGCTTAGGAATCAAGTTGGTAAGGTAATGAATGGCAGAAGAGGAGCAATGAGTAATAGAGATGTGAGGCCAATCAGAGAGGATCGGGTAAGAGGATCTAGGGTTTGAAGACTAAGCGAGAATGACAAAGAAAAGAGTATCATGGAATGAGATGGAACAATGAGGAAGGCATGACTGAGTCTGAGATTGTATATCAGAGTAGAGTCTGGAGGGTGTCTGCTGAGGGTGATCATTGTGACTGTGGACAGTCTGGTGGTGTTAGAATAGCGATCACAAGTGTGGGTCTGGTGATGAACCAGAAGTGACCAGGGAGAGGGGTGTGACTGGTAGTGGTTTTGGGGTCATGGAGTGTGTTGTTTAAAAAAAGAATAGGGGTCATGTGCATATACGAGCAAATTGTAACACCTACCGTAGGTCTCACAACTGATCTTAGATCCCCTGTCATCACAGGTTGAATGTGCCCTGACTCTGTATTCTACCAGAGTTGAGGAACCATGCGGCAAGAGGTTGGAGGCAAGTTTTTCAGACTTTGCTTGGGATACTAAGACATGCTGGTACACACAATCAATTGCAAGGATTGGTGAAGGCAAGTTTGGCCAGATCATTGACATGGCATGAGAATACTGCAATGTCACAGTGTGATCCAAGCTGGCTCAAGACTCTCAGCACTTACTTATGACAGATGTGAATATGATAGATAACCAGGATTTGATTGCAGTGTCCTCTGACATTGAGGCTGAAGCAGACAGTGAAGGTAAGTCATCACATACTTGCACACACACAGATTTCTAATTAATCTTCAGCAGAAGCAGAAAATGCCTAGTCTATTACAAAAATACTAATAGAAGTGGACTCATAGTCTGCCCTATAATATGTTTTGAGTACTGTCATGTCTGAAAATCCCTACTTGTGCTTCTACTGTGTGATCTGCAAGTGGACTGTGTGGACTAGTACAAATGAACTGTAGCAACAATGGGATCTGTACCCATAAGTGACATGCCTGTTTATGGTTGTGTCCCTGTGACAACTGTATGTCCATAGGGTCTGTATGCAGATCGCACAGACACTACAGTGGGTTTGACAAATTGGTGATGTAGACCCTTGGACTTGCTGTCTCAGGTATCTGAAGTATGACTGTGGCTGTGTGTTGGACTTCCATGTCCATGCTGTCACTATCTCCCCTCCAACTCCTTGAATCAACTTGTTGTGGGGTTTTCGTGTCACATTCTCGTCTGTGATGTCCCTGGCTACCTTTCTCCTTGACCAGTGGCTTTGTCCTGATCTTCTTGGAGTTGCATGCCCTGTGACCAGGTTCACTGCACTTCTGACAGGTGCTGTTGAATGCTGCTGAACTGTGTGTGGCTATGTATGTGACTTCTCAACCTCCACTCCCAGTTGCCCAGTCTTTTGCAGACATTCAAATAAACACTTGAGTTGCATGTACATTTCATGTCCTGTTGCCAAGAGTGTGAACTGGTTGTGAGTAAGTGGTGAAGTGGTCATGACAATGAGGTACTGGGCCTCTGTGTTACTGTGCAGCCACTTTGCTATCCTAAGTGGATTCTAGCTGGTAGGCTTCACATCTGTTCTATTGAGTATGCCAAGTAAGTTTTGTGTGGTCACTGCCTGCATGAGCTTCTCATGGTAGTCTGACCAATTCCATCCATCACTGCAAGGTCCAGTATGACAATTCTCTTGCCATTTTTGGATTATGTTGAGTAAGGCATTTTTCTCAAGTTTGTAAGAGTCCTTCACAGAGAGTTTTCTCTTTCTCCTGTGAGTCCAATGAGTGACCTTGATCAGCTACTGAGCATAGGCAGGGCTCATAACCTGTAGAATACTCAGTAAGTCACTGTATATTAGTGTGTAAGTACACTATACCTGTAGAATACTCAGTAAGGCTTTGTTCAAGATGCTTGCTAGGTAGGATGCTAACTCAGCTGTAAATTGGCTGTCTTGGCTGGTAGTTCAGTTATAATGTTTGTGTATTGGGCAGGAACATTCACAGAGAGCCTCCGCCTTCTATGTACCTCATAACTTGGGTAAGCAGTGTAGAGCACCAAGTGTCTCTACATTGATATCTGGTGTTTTTCCCATATCCCAGCTGGTCTATCTGATGTCCATCTATCCATTCTCACCAGTCCACAACTAGTATTAGTTTGTCCTGCTTCCATTTTAGTCCAGATCTTAGTTTGGTTTGACAATCCAGTCTAGTCCATAGTCCGGATTGATAGTCTGGTCTGGTTTTAGTCCAGATCAACCCCCAACAAGCCTGGTTTCTTTCAGACTTTTGATTCTTTATTTAGAACATGTCCCCCTTACCATTAGTAAGTCCAGGAACATGTTCTGGACTATAAAAGCCTTGTGTTAGGTTTTGAAATACATCTTTTGACTTTCCTATCTTTTAATCTTCAAAATTTTGAAAATTTTCCACCTCTCATTGTCAATTATTATTCTGGAGAGTGACCTAGTCATTCCCCAGGTCAACCTAGCCATTGAGAACACCACCATTCACAGTCCAGAGCCTCCCTTGGGTTGAGTCTACACTCACCCCCTACTAGCCCTCCTAACTTCCTAGTTAGAATTGCTGTTTTTTAGCAGAGTATGAAGTTTTCATTTTCCTCAATGCCCTCAAGCCCACATTGCAATACCCATCACCTACACCAACTCCTTCTTGGTTTTTCATCTTTCATGGTCCTCTGCAGTATCAAGACATCACAGCTCATGTATCAACAGGAACAGAGGCAAGGAAAATATGCTCTGTGTTATGCTTGATCCCAAAGGGTCAAGGCATGGACTTGGCTAAGGATCAAGGACAAGGGACATTATTAGTAAATGTTTACAATGGGACATGGACGAGGGACGTAGCCTGCAAGCTGCAGGGTCAAGGATTCACCTAACAGTTTGTTGGTGAAGTCTTGGGTCAAGGATTCTGCCTAGCGACTAGCTAGCACAGAGGCAAAGTAATGAGCTGAGTGCTCACTCAGGTGTAGAGTGGAGACACATGAGGAGGAGAAGCAAGTAGATTGCCAAGTAGGTCTAAGCTAGGGGTCAGGTAGACCTACAAGCAGGTTTTTATAGTACATTGGGAAACAACAAGGTAAGACAAGAACAATGAGGAGAAAACATAGATCGGTAAGCATATGAGTAAACCAACAAATGGCAGAAGAAACTTAATGACTAAGTGTGGAGTTATGAGCCTGATACGAGAGAATCGGATGAGGAGAGTAATGTTCAATGACAAATGAGGTGGAAACAAGGAAAAATGTAACATTACCCCCTTTTTAAGGTGAGGAGACACTGTCAACTTTCTAAAATTCTCGGTAGCTATACCCCGGGGAGCCAGTCATGTTGCTGTAGGCTTTAACAGTGAAGGGGTCATCATCGGGAGAGTTCGCACAAGGGGGAGGGACAGGGACGGGACTCCCAGAATGCTGACAAGGGCATGCACAAAAGGGACATTGGCAATGGAGTTGTCATGGGGCAGGCGATGGGAATGGTGGAGAGGGAGAGAGCATTGAGTGGTGGGATTGGTTGGACGAGGACGACAAAGAAGTGATTGTGTTGGGGGAGCAACGAGGGGAGTGAACAGTAGAGAGATCGACATGCAATGGGGTTCATTGTGGTACTCCTGTGCGATGGTATACAGTGGCACACTGGTATTGTGCATGTTTGGGAGCCCATGTATGGCAGGTGGGACATTCATAAAGTTCACAATTTACCCGGGTATGTCCAAGGCGGTGGCAATGGAAGCATGCTTGACTGTAGAGTGGATGTGAGGTGGGTAGGGGCCATGGGTGTCATCCCCAATAGAAGAGTTCCTCTCTTTTCAGGATGGCTATTTCTTCAGGGTCAAGGGGGGAGGACGAAGTGGAGGGAGTATCATTGCAGCCGAAGCTGGGGAAATGAGTGGTAACAGAACGGCAGTAGTGGGGACAGTTGGATTCAGCCTTCTCAGTGAGGTATTGATCAAGATCTGTTAAATATTCCTCTAGGCCCATCTGGAACCCAATGGATCCCAAGTGCCCCTGAAGGATGGCGCAAATGGATCAAAGGCAATGTTTGGCCACAATTAAGTCAGTGTGGGAGTTAAGGGAGTCGATTAATAGGTCGAGGTGACACACTTTGAGGAAGGCATCGGTTAGGGAAGTGAGGGGGGAACCGGGTGTAAGGTCGTCATCTAGCAGGATGGCGAGGCAGGGGTCTCTAAGGTGATTCATAAGGAGATTTTGGTAGTGGTCGTCCAGCAATTCATTGCACAGACACTGTGTGTAAATAGGAACCATGGGAGGACAGATTCCATTGTCGTGGGCATGATGGAGGATTCTCCATTCACTGATGGTAGGATGAGGGGTACCGGGATGAGTGGGGGAGTCAACTGGAGAAGATAATGTTATGGAGGAGGGAGAAGTTGGTCCAGTTATTGGAGAACTCTGTTGAACAGAATAAAGAGGAGCTGGAAGGCTCTCTTGTAGGTTCTGAATGGGTGGAAGGTCCACACTAGTTGTTATTCAATCTCCAGGAGACCTTGGAGCAGTCCGGGGATCAGGGGAGGATACTCAGTCAGAGGAGCGAAGAGAGGCATCGGGGGAGATAGACATGTAGCAGATTAAGTGGGAGACAGGATGGGAGAAGACTTTGGGGTGGAGGCATTTATATGCTTCTAGAATGAGTGGAGCATTGTTCATTTCAGACTCTGAGACCCACAAGTCTTCTTTAGCTGAGTAACCTTTCCATCGGACTAGGTAGTGCCAATGGGTTGGAACTTCATGGTGGCATATGATTTTCTCAACTTCATACTCTTCTTCTCCTTCTATTAGGTCAGGAGGTGGAGTTGGGAAGTTCTGTCCGTAGATGCTGTTTTCGCAATAGGACGATAAGAGGGAAGTGTGGAATACTGGGTGAATCTTTCATGTGGAAGGGAGTCGGAGTTCATAGGAAATAGGAGATAGGACTTTTGTGATAACAAAAGGTCCTTCTCGTTTTGGGGCAAATTTAGGGCTGGTGAGGGAACATTTTAAGTTCCAGGCCTCAAGCCATACCTCATCTCCTTGTTTTCACAGATTAAAGCCTCGTGTGTTCCTGGATTTCATTACTTGATGGGCTAGCTCATGTGCTGCCAAGGCTTTGTTTCTTATATGCAATAAGACGAGAATCAGACGAGGAGAGTAATGTTCAATGACAAATGAGGTGAAAATGAGGAAAAACATAACACTCTGTGAGATGACAACAAAGTTCATCACCTGATTGACCTGCTGCTTGAGAGGAAGGTGAAGATTGGCCAGTCAGGAAGCTTTCCACCAAGTGTTTTCACCAAGATCACTTGCTCTCTCACAGCTAATAAGGATGCTACAAATGTCCATACCAAGTACCAAGCAGTAAGTCACAGCATGTCATATTTGCAGTGGCATATCCATACTGATCATGTCTCATCAGCTCAAGAAAAGATACAGGGCCATAGAGGCATATAAAAATGGTTTTGGACATGGTCAGTGGAGTATAACCCATGGTGCAAATATTTCCAATGTGCTAGAGGACAGTCTCACTTAGGATCAATTCATATCCATGAGCATCAACATATGTAAACTGGATTGTCCAACTCAAGCCTGCATTAACCTCAATTTTAGGGCAAGGTGATAGCAAGTTATCACAACACAGGATGGCCATTCTACTTGAAGATGGAGATGCTACTATCCAAATCATCCACTACTACAGGGAGCTGGACATACATGGAAGGATCACAAGTTGACCTGGAGCTAGAGGGTGCGATGCAGTTGGATGAGTTGGAGGACAATGAAAGTGAGCAACAATTTTCTACCCCATTCACCAATACATCCAGCTTTGGTGGCTCCACCTATAGTGGCTCCATCCACTCCGCCTTATCACAATTGATGCTCAGAAATGCTAGCCAATCTGATTACAATGTGGACCTGGACCTGGACTGCTTACTTGACATTGGGAGGGATATCACATCACCCAATCATACCACCCAGCTTGCAGCCATCCACAGTGCCATGTTGGCGCTCAGTCCATTGAACTCACAAAGTCATGGGTTTTCCTCCTTGGAAAGTGGGAAGTGCACCTTCTCAGACACACCATGCCCTCATCCTCCCTCCACTCAAATGAGCCTTGTGTCATCAGTGCCCAAGATTTTGATAGGTAAGAACCAAGTGTGAAAATCAGCCACTCCCACAAGATTGCTTCCTTCACCAAATGCTCTAAAGTCACCCATGCTGAATTCTCAATGGTAAATGCTGCCACAATTACTGGGATGACAGGCACACTCAATCAGGCAACTGATTGCATTATGGGTGTGAAGGGGTTACTTGCACCAACCAGATCCCCCCTTGCACTGATTGCACCCACAATTTCCCCTCAGTCTCCATTGTTCCAGTCGCTTGCAACTGCCCATCTCAACACCAATGCTGGGCTGAACATCAACATCTGTGCTGAGCTTGCACTCGAGTTCCTCACTAATGACTCTTTTTGTCACATATACACTGAGCTGACAGACCCCACTTTCTGTCAAAATTTTGCACTGGGCTGGTACCAGAAGAAGCACACCATATTGACAAGCTTGCCGTCTGCACTGTTGTTACTGGCTACCATCACACCATTGCCTTCCACTTTCTCTGGCAACAACTTAGATACCAGCACGGCTCTCTATGGTGATGGAGCATGCTTGGCAGGTCCATTGTCCACACTTTTTTCAGGTCATGACATCAGAAATCTGCCAGTCAGCATTGTTGGAGGTGGTGGTGCCTCATTGATGGACTACAATTTCTATGATGCTTCATACTTGGACTCATCTGACTGTCTCTAGTCTTACTTTTTGCTGATTGTATATGTCTGTAGTAATATGTATTGTAATAATTACATGTCACTCTTACAGTTGCTGTTGTCAATGTTGCCATCACTGTCAGTGTCAATGTCTGTGTCCAATGCTTGAGCATCCCTAAGTCATATGTAATCATCCCATATTGCATTCACAATCCTATCACACAAGCTCATGTTCCCATCCTCCTGATTCTCAGAATTATCAACACCAGTATTGATCTTCCCTTGCAGGGGACCATCGGAGTTGTCATCAGATATGTCTTTTTCAGGTTAATACATGATAATGTAATTGTGAATGGCACAAAGCACCACTGGGATGCACACCTGGGTGTTGAGAGAATAAGGGAGCAGCAGCAGAAGGATTCAAAAGTGTTTCTTCAGGATACCAAATGCATGTTTGATGATGTTCTGTGCTGATGCATGTCATAGATTAAACAATTCTTGACTATTAGCAGGCCTGTATTTCATCAGTTTATGGTGAAGAAAAAAAAGATGTTACCCATCACATATTTGCATAGCCCCATTCTGCTAGGTGGTAGTGAACTTCTTGATATGGAACAAGGATAGACAGCTTTGAGAGAAATCCAAGGTCACCAAGAAGGTGCTTGCCATCAGGAATATCCAGGTTGCATGAGCAGGTGTCACCAAAGATCCAGGCATCTAAGGCAGACCCCTCCCATCCAGTGAGTGCATATGTGAAGTGGAGGTCAAAGTCACAGGCAAAGAGACAATTTTATGAAAGAAAACCTTTGCAGTTTCAGTAGGGGGAAGCCAAATATGCAGGTGGCACTATTGGAAGATGGCTACCATCAATTGTGCTAATTGTATCCTTGAAGTACAGCCAAAATTTCTTATTTGAGCATATTTTGTGTGAGAGACCATTGATGCCAGGTGGTTTGACATAGGTCATATAGAATGGTCACTGTTATGTTTCACTATTATCTTGACTTGTTTCCATTGTTTGTCATTGGACTTGACTCTCCTCATCCGATTCTCTCATATCAGGCTTATAGCTCCACCATTAGTCACCAAGTCTCTTTTTCCATTTATTGGTTTACTCATATGTTTACCAATCTCTGTTTTTCCCTCATTGTCCTTGTTTTATCTTGTCGTTCTCCAACGTACTATAAAAACCCCTCATAGGTCTACCTGTCCCTTAGCTTAGACCTACTTGGCAATCTACACTGTTTCTTCCTCTACGTGTCTTCGCTCCACACTCGACCGAGCACTCCACTCTTGCCTTCATCTCCTCGCTAGCTAGTTGCTAGGCGAGATCCTCAATCTTGAACCTTCATCGGCCAGTCACCAGACGAACCCTTGACCCTGCTAGTTGCAGGCTACGTTCCTTGCCCTCGTCTCGCTGTAGCCACCTGCTAACAGCTCTTCTTGTCCTCGTCACTTAGCCGAGTCCACATTTGACCCTTCAGGATCAAGCATAACAATCTCAAGTATAGTGATTCATCAGTTCTGCAGTATAATCTCTTTAGGCAAAAAGCCAGTAGCAAAAGATGACTGAGGTTGAGCCACTTGAGCATGGATAGATATAGCAGCAAATGACTGAAAATTTTGCTGCTGTCAATGTCTTCATGCTCTTTCTATCTCATGATGCTCAATCGCATTATGTGGTAGCCCAGGATATTGAGCCACAGGAACAGGCAAATGATTCTATAACATAATTGGCAAATGAAATAATATATGAGCATAATTTATCACTTACTGCCAAAGCAGCTGATGCATTTGGTGGCAAGATGTAGGATAGTGGTTGTGGCTGGTGATGTCCAGGTGGTAAACCTATTTGATGTTGTTCTCACTCAGCCTGACAGGCAGCATGCTGTGCATGTTGTGGTGAAGTAGGGGGAGTGGTCCTAGATTATTATCATCAAGTTAGTTGGTGTGATTAACTAACAATATTATATCCCATACATATTTTGCTATTGTTGTTAGCTCAAGGGTTGCAATATATTATCAAGAAAGAGTATTGCAAGACTCTTTGTAAATCTTTATGAATGACTAATAAATCCATCAGAAATCAGAAAAGAGTATATTTGCTTGCCCACATATCCCAACAATGACTTACAGTAATTCTGAAATGTAGCTCAACACAGGGCTGCAGGGGAAAAGTTTGATGTGGCAATTACTCAAGTTTTGCTTCAATGTTGAAGCAGCAGCCCAATGTAGTGATAGTAGCCCAATTGTGTAGTGATTGTGTAGTGATTTGATCAAGTGTTATCCAAATTTGTCAAAGCTAATCACTATTGATCATTGTGTACTCAAGTGCCCTCTTCCCCCATGTAAGGCCTGGCCCATTGTTTGGTCAAGCTTGTCATGGTGCACATGAGGCATGAGTTTTGGTGTCCACTAAATCACATTTCAGACTTTGCTGATTTTTCACACATAGCACACATCCCCTGGCACACACACACCAACAATATAAATATCACACTTTTTTTTTTTTGATTTGACAAATAACAACATGAGCCACATGAGAAACTACAGACAAAAAAGGAATGCCACATGGTCTTACCAATGCAGGTGAAAGGAGTGACAGCTAAAGTTCATAAAGTCAGCCACTTTTTTGTTGCCTGCTCAGTCTATAGATGAGAGACTGGAGAAGGTGGGTCAAGCAGTGTCAACACACAGGAAAGGGGGAGAACATAGTGATCATCAACCTCATCAAAATCAAACAGAACAGTGGGTAAACTAGAGGGCACTTTGACCTGTCTAATTGTGAGAAAACTTGCATCAGGTCAGAATGAATGAATAGATACCTCAATGATATCATCAATACCACCACTTCCATGTGTCTGAGACTGGGAAAGGAAATCAACTTCCTTGATGGCCTTGTAATCAGAATGGTACCTCTTTAGCCAGGGTATCCACCCTAGTGACCAAGTCTATAGCAGTTGCAAATTCTGTGGATAAGCTATGAACAAGCATGTTATGAAATGATAGTTGGTCTAGGAACAGGTGGTGGGTGGGTTGCAGGAAGATGCCTGGGCTAGATATGTAACACATCCCCATGTAGTGTGAGATGCTTCAAAAGAGTGTCAGCTCTAGAGGTAAAGCTTGAGCTCTGCCAGGGAGTTGTATGATAGAGTTTAGCAGTCTCAATCTCTTCTAAAAGATTCTGTGCTGTATTCTGATCTTTCATGGTCTCAATGTAAAGCTTGTCCACACTACTAAAAGAAAATCACATGGAAGCTTAATGGGAAGAACAGGTTCACTCACTTTCACCATTGCATTACAATATCCATAATGAATCTTTCAGCTATTGTCTATTAATCTGTCCAGAGCATTTCCCATGGCAGCAATCCTTCTGTGTCACAAAGATGTTGTTTTCCAGCAAATGAGGCTGCATCGCAGGAGAGCAATTCCACAAACTTGAAGCACACAGTTCAAGAAAACCCAGCATTGGAAGTTGCAGAAACATCAGGAGTTATAGAGCCAATAAATCCTGTGTGTGTAGAAGGCCCCTCTCCATGCTTCACCATGATCTTGTAAATAGATGGAGACCATCAAGAATAAGTTGCAAGGAATGCTTCAATGTTGGCCAGAAGCTCCTTCAGATATGTTCCAAGCAGCAGTGTGGCACTCTTCCCAACTGAGTCAGACATCAAGAAGGTCAAGATTTTTCTGAGTGATTTGAAGGAGGTAAAGTAACTTGTTGAGTTCATAGATGGTTGTAAGAGTAAGCTTTATGAGGTCAGTATTCTCCAAGGAAAAATGGCATTGGGTAGCAACTGTAATATGTCAGAAAGTGAGAAAGGAAGAAGAACTGAATACATACCTTTTGAGAACATTCTGAGCTTCTGAAGCTTTCCAGAGTTAAAGATCTCAGTCTCTTTCTCAATCTTGTCATGTTCAGCCAACCAATCCTGAAGCTGTTCACAGGAAGGTAGACCAGGCACAAAATTGGTGGAAGTCCAGATAGAGTCAATGCCAATAAAGACTTCAATAGGGAGTAATTGCTTGAGATACTGGAAGACAGAGTGAGAAGGGGACAATTGAAAGGAGCTGCAGTGACAACTCACTTTGAATTTTCATCTATTCATGCTTTGCATTTGCTAAATGCCTGTAACTCAACGACTTTGTGAGACTCTAGGGTTTCTTTCTCTATGTCATCAAGAGGTTGGGGTTCCTGTGGAATGTCACTTAATTCAATGCCAGTGAAAGTGAGTTCTGAGGCTGCCAGAGGTGGCAGTGAGGGAGAGGCCATATCCAGGCTTGAAGCTCCAATTCAGTGCCTATCAAGTCAAAAAAGTGACATTTAGACAATGGGCAGATCAATCAGCCAAAGAGACCATATATCACCTATGACCTATGTATCTAATCAGTTCATCATTGTCACTGTCAACCTGCTCCAGTCTAGCTGGGTGTTTACAGATAGTACAGGCAAGAACCTGGAGTGGAGTTACTTACTGTCCTTTTCAGCTAGGTTGGCTGTGTGGGAAATCATGAATCAAAACACACTGTAACCTTCTCCCTGTCATAGCACCTCAATGCCCCACTGGAATTTTATTCTAAAATATCATTTGACTCAGAAAACCCTATAGATTATATCCCAGACTGACCAGAAGAAAAAAACAGAGTTTTAAAAAATCCTGGAATTTCATGGTTCCAGAATTCCCTTTAAATGTTAGTATCTCTTGTTTTTCTGTGATAGCATGCTTGATTCTGTATTCCAGGCATGCTGCAGGGACATCAGATCACTACTGAGATGCAATGGGCTATAATCTATCTCTCAAAATTTCTTGACTTCAAGCAAATTGCTATGGCCCTTGATTTCTCCATCTGATCAGTCAGTGTTAAGAACATACTCCAAGGACAACTCCGGAACTCCGGAGTTCAAACAGGGCTTCAGCTTCACCGTATGTGGTGTGCCTCTGTCACAAGTCCAGTTGCCCTGAATTTACAGAGGGTCAGGCAAAGGATCAAAGGGAACCTTGTTGCAAGCAACAGAGGTCAGTGGAGGGGTCAGAGGAGAGCCATCAAGGCTCAAGCGGAGGGTCAGAGAAGACAGGGGATGTCTTAGTCGAGTTTTGAACTGAGGTATCTACAACATGATACAGAGTCTTATATATGGAGGGGGAGCACTGGTACAAGGACTGGTAACTCGGAGCTGGAGCCAGAGTAGTACAATGGAGCTGTGCTCCAGAGTCGGAGGGGCTATGAAGAGAGACGGGCAGTGTACAAGGTAAGCGAAGAATGGAACGTAAGTAGGAATTACTAAGTACAAGGTCTGGAGGATCTAGGGTGCGCGCCCATCGAGAATGTACCAGAGTTCGAGGAAATGGGGCCGGAGTTGTATCCAGAGTTAGGAGTTGCACAGGATATGACATCAGTCAGACACATCAATGCATACTTCAATGCCTATGGAACTGTACCAAATCCTGGGGAGAAGATGGCTCAAAAAGAACAAAAAGGGAATCGGCATCTACATGATATCAACATTGAGATATAATAATACATTTTCTGTTGCTAATGATGCACTGATTTACATGATATTACAGTTCTTATTAGGCACAGTTACAAAGATGCCTGATCTTTACTTGGATGAACTCCAAGAGATGCTTGCTATGTTATGTGGCTGTACAGTTTCACATGCTACAATCTGATGTATACTCCATTGAGCTGGCTTTACCAAGAAAAAGGTGAGTTTTTTTTCTTTGTTTTCACTTTCTTATTTGTTTCAGGTCACATGTGTTGCTGTTGAATGATCTGCCCAGAAGCACTTGGAGTATATTGTGTGGATTAGTGAGTATAGCCCACAGCAACTTGTTTTCATGGATGAGAGCTCTGTTAATTGCCACATGACATACCATAGTCATGCCTGGTTGATCCAAGGCACCAAAGTGCAGCACAAAGCTTTCTTTGTTTGTGGCTGACAGTATGTTATTTTATTGTTGCTGATTATTATCCAGCTTCTCTGTTCTCCCTGCCCTTTCCCTCAATGGTGGTATCATTCACTGCAAAATCATTGAGGGATTATTTTGCACAGAGTCATTCTCATAGTTTATCCAAGGTTTGCTTGATGAAATGCAACCTTATCCTGCAGCAAATTCAGTCATCATTATGGATAATTGCCACATTCACAAGCATCCTGAAATACAATAAATGATTGAATCCAAATGCATTTTATTCCTTTGATTTGCCATTGTTTCAAATATATGAACTGTGTACATATCTAGAGGAATGCATTGCAAGTTCCTACCACCCTATTCCCCTGATTTTAACCCAATTGAACTGGCATTTTTCACAATGAAGTATCACCTTTGCTGGAATGGAACTTATACTCACATAGCCATAACAGAGCTCACAAATAATGAGGTGCATGTGACACTCCTTAGAGCTTTATATACCATCACACCCCAGAATTCATTTGGGTGATACAGACACTGTGGCTATGTGTAGATATTCTATTATAGTGCTTATCTGTATATCTGCTGTTGTATGTTGTATTGTGTGCACAATGCTGCTGCAATGTAACCAAGTCTGGAACGTACATCATGACACAAAAAACTTGTGTCTCAATCTCCATTCAACAGGTCCCATGAGAACATGAGTACAAAACTTGAAGGGCTAGCACACACTCTGTTCTTTTCAGGCCCAAACTCCCCACCATGGCCTCAGGCTCAAAGAAGTGCAAGAAGCCCTCTGATAACATCAATGCAGCTGTGACCCAAGGTATGTATTATCAGTGGCTTGCTCATTTAGAAGCATTGAATTGTCTAGGTAAAGCAAAACAACTTGGTGCCTGCATAAGGTGTAAGGCTGCAAAATCCTGTTGCAAGCTTGATAATGGGGCTAGTGCCAGCATGAGATGTGTCAATATGGGGCTTACCAATGACTGCATATGTCAAGAAAGCTCAACTTGTCCTGTATCAGGCACCACCCACCTTTCTAGAGCCATTGCTCCTCAGATTCTTGCTGCTTTACCATCCACTTTTTGGAGAAAATGAACTATCTCAACCACTCTAGCTTCCCAGAAACCCTTGTCATACAAATGCTCCAGGTCTGATGCTGACATCATACAAGCTGTGACTCAGATTCAGGCTAGACAGCAGGATCATTCAACTTCATGGAAACCAACACCAGTTGCCCAGACCTTAGAACCAGATGATCCTGTGTTGTATTCCATTCCTGAGGTTGACAAAAGTGATATGCCTTATGAAGACTTCACAGACCCCCAGGAAGGTGCCAAGGAGTTCCCTAGTGCACTAGGTGACAGCACTGTACTCTCTGATCCTGAAGATGAGAGCAAAGACTATGGCCCTGAACTTGATGTGATCTCATCTGCAATGAATGACTTGAGTGTTACTCAGGAGGTTCACTATATACAGTGTTCTTGTCTAATATGGTATCAAGTTCTATCAGTTGAAATCATGGGGATGGCTTTAGAGACCATGGTAACACCCTCAGCCCCTTTGTGCATTATTGCATAATCTATATATTGGTTCTAACTAGCCTGGGATATGCAAGAAAGGGCACAGTCCAGGGAGGTGGATGTGGGAGTGGCACAGCTTACAAGGGAGTCCTGAGGAGGGTTCCTCTGCCATCCATGTGTAATAGGTACTTCATGTCACTAAGAAGATTTCTTAGTTTCATCCAAGCAATATGGTCTGTTAAGAGGGGACAGTAGAAGTACACATTGTATCTTGGGTTAGGAATGCCTCTAGTAGCTTTGTAGGCTAGTCACTCAACTACTAAGGACACAAAGACTGAGATGCATGATAGGAGGTGAGCTTGATCCATACTTGCAAGCTCAGGATCATTTGTTCATAAGACAGTTAGCATTGCCAATATAGCTTTTTCTTTCTCCCAGGTTGTCTGGATAGCTCTTTGCACTATTCCTTCATCAGAAGTAGTGAAGCCTGTCAGGGTAAAAAGGAGGCCTGGTAGGTTTTTAGGGTTTATGACACAAGTTTCAAAGATTATACAGTGTGATGACCAGATACATTCATTCAGCAGGACTGAGGCCAGCTATTGTGGGATATCCCAGATGAGAAAGGCAGAGGATTGGGACCAGGTGCTCATTGCCACAGGTGGGAGGGTAACATGGGAGGTAATGTCAGTGAGGCCCAATGCCTCAGCTTTCTTGCTGATGGCATAATGGAGTGCTTTAGTGTAGATTGGGATTTTTCTTGCATCACTCCTGTCCCAAGTGAAAGGTCTGGCTATCAGTTTAAGACCTGGGGCATCCAACTACTGGTCTATGGTGGCATCATCTAGGTACATAAGATGCTTAGAGTTGTCAATGAGTTCAATGCAGGGGAAACCATCTTTGGGAGGGTTGGTAAAGGGTTGGGTCATATTTTCCTGTTTGCTAGGTGGTTGGGGGTGTCAGATTTCCTTATTTGGTATTTAGCTTATATAAGCATACCTTACATCGCACCAGTAGTTACCTTAGACTACTTAGTGACTTACTGAGTATTCTACAGGTTATGAGCCCCACCTGTGCTCAGTAGCTGATCCAGGTCACTCATTGGACTCGCAGGAGAAGGACAAAACTCTCAGCAAAGAACTCTTACAACTCAAGAAAAATGTCTTACTCAACACGATCCAAGAACGGCAAGAAAACTGTCATACTGGACCTATCGGTGGATGGACAGAATTGGAAGGACTACCACGAGAAGCTTGTGCAGGCAGCGACTGCACAAAACTTACTCGGCATACTCAATGGGACGGATGTGAAGCCTACCAGCTGGAATCCATACAGGATAGCAGAGTGGCTGCGTAATGACACGGAGGCCCAATGCCTCATCGTACGGACGACTCCATCATTCCTACACCGTCATTTCGGAGTCCCATTGTCCGCCCACGAGATGTACAAAGTCCTACAGAGTCTATTCGACAAGTCTACGACTGCAGTACACGACAAGTCAGCACGTGTGGCTGCGCAATCGCTAAAGGCCCATACCGACAACTGTCGGAGGTGCGGCGAGCCAGACCACATGACACGCGACTGCAACAAGTCGAAGAATGTCAGTAACAAATCGAGGAAGTCAGAGAAAGAGTCCAGGAGAAGCTGGAGAGGTAGAACCAACAGAAGCTCAAGAAGCCAGAGGACCGACGAGAGCGAAAGCCTCGCAGCCCCAGCGAGCAGTTTGGACAAGCCCCAGCACTCTCAGGCAAGTCAGTTGGCACATGACACTGCCACTGATGTCACAAACCCTAAAGTGACATGTGCTGGGCCAATAAGGTCAGCCGGCACATTGGATGACCCACAAAACCCGCCGCTCAGAAAGAGGACAGGCGAGGAAGTTGAGGTCAGAGTCGAGGGTGCGGAAGCTGAAGCTGATGAACGGTGGCAACCGGACCCACCACTCGAGGAGAGAGCTGGTGAAGAGGTTGTCAAATGGTGTCGACCAGCAGACAAAATGTCCAGCAAAATGAGTGAAGTGGCTGATGACCCAGAAAGCACCACAGCAGAAGACCCTGCGGATGCACCAGGTGACGATAGACGTCATCCAGATGAACCCACAGAGCCCCCCAACACAGATGAGCGCATGAGGATGGGCGATGGAGCCAAGGCTCTTGAGGCCGAGGCAATTGAGGTCAAGATGGTCGAGGTCGAGAGGTCAAGAGAGGCCGTGGACAGTGCGGGCAAGAATGGTGATGATGAACATCAACCGACGAAGCCTGCCAAACCACCCGACAGCACAGAAAGTGCATGGAACATCAAGTGGAAGCGCTGTGCACAATAGCGCAGATGCAGCAGCAGCAGCCAACCAGCAACCAGCAGAGGTAGCGCACTGGGACATGCAGGTTGAGGTGGAGCCCCCAAGCGTCAAGCTTGTGGGGGAGAAGAGTGTTGAAGGTCGAAACGAGTTGACTGAGGTAGCAGAGGAAAGCGCGACAGAGCGTGAGCGATCAACAATGGAGCTTGACGAAAATGATCAGCGCACCTTGAGAATACACGACGACTCACCTGGACGACCTCCCATACCACCCAAACCGCCCGACATAACTGAAAGCCGACAGGTCAAACCTCCAAGCGTCGAGCTCGAGGGGGAGCAGGGAGTATTTGCGAGCTCCGACGCCGCACCTGCTAGAACCGAAGAGGATGCACCGGGACACTTGACGGCGGCCAGGACTGCGGAAGTGGTGGAGATGGCACCCAGATGGACTGGGAAGGATGCCGGATAGATGGCGCAACCAGCAGAGCGCGCCGCGACTCGATCCGAGTCAAAACGGATCTGCTAGCTGAAGCAGAAGAAAATCAGCAAGAGCGGTACGGACGATGCAAAGCGCACGTACCTGTACCACCCAACGGGCCAGGGAATGTCCTACGACGACCTCTCGGTCACCCGAACCCGCCGCGCCGACGCGGAAAATTGAAGAATGGCACCTAGAGAAGTCAGCTCCAAGGTGTACATACCGGTCGGACCGCCTACGGAAAGGCCATATCGGGCGAATATAGGTGTCGGAATAGACTGTACACGATGTACAGGACACAGGGGGAGCGATCCGCAAGCGCAAAACGCGAGCGCAATGGTGTAGAGGCCACTTGAAGACGGACCGCGCACACTGAAGCCGGAGCGGACACGTTGAGCCGCGACTTACCATATATGGTAACCGCTCAGCGCAGCGACACGGATCTATCGCAATCGATACGGACCCTCCACGGACGCATTGACGGACCCCATAAACAATGACAATATTGTACTGAAGCTATGGACAGCTACAAACCTGCGCATATATGATGCTGCTAGAGCTGAGGAGTTGAGACCGGACGCATAGGCAAGTCCAGCGCACAGTGAGCCGCGACTTACCATATTAGGAAACCGCTCGAGCGCACTCGAAACGGACTATAACGGACTACACGGACTCCACCTGGACTACTCACAAACTCAGCAACTACATAGATTTTTGATCAGGTATTCATTCTTTTGATTTACCTATTATTTTACTTGGTGCTAGGCAAGCATTTATGCCTATAGGCTCATGCTTGAGGGGGAGTGTCAGATTTCCTTATTTGGTATTTAGCTTATATAA
>JBBPMH010000655.1:0-19276 GCA_038090235.1 Pulveroboletus ravenelii
TGTGAAGACTACATTAAGCTACATTTTATTCATTGGGTGCATGTCAATTAGAGTGAAAATGAACATACTAGAAGGAATTTGGCTAAAAAAGCTGAAAAATGCAAAAGCTGAGCTGAGGCAACACTACCTGCATATAGCCACCAAAACCACACATAGCATTTTTGGCAGCACTGGCTGCCCTTTGTCATTTCTGTTTCTCCTCCCCTTGTTTCAATCTTCTGCCCTGATATGACTTTTTATTCTTCTTGTTCCCCATAGGATTAGAAGAGTCTTCTCCCTGCTGGGCACACTTGAGTGCTGGCACAACAGGAGAAATTTCCAGTGCTCATGTAAAGAGGATTGGAAAGACTACAGTGATAGCAACATAGGTGATAGTAACAGCAAAGAATGAAATGTACTCACTTTTACTTATTGAGGATGCTGTGTAGACATGCCATAATTTTGCAGCATCATGACATGCCATGATACTTCTGTTTATGGAGGCACATGAGACATGAATAATTGCTGATTCATGGTTTCATTTGATGCTGAATTCGGGGGATGTTGTAGTGGTTGTAGTGGCATCACATAAACTGCAGTGCTGGGGTGACCTTGAGGAGTTGATAGCACATGTGAGGGTATGACTCCATATTGTAGCACAGAAGGTGATATGTCATAATGCGTGAAACGGTAGTAAGGTTGCATGGACAGTGTTGCCAAGCCTGCAGGTGAGGGACTCAGGAATGAGGGTGGTGGCAACATATATGGCACAGAATCTTGAGGTATTGGTGGTATTGACATAGTACCATGGGTGGGCAGCATGAAATGGGGTGGAGGAGTGGTGCTGTAATAAAATGGGGCCATGTGGGGAATAGACTGACTTAAAGGGGTGGAGGGAGCGCCAGTTGCCATGCCAGGAGGGGGACCAGCCTGTGAAATGAGAGTCAGTGAGATATGCAAACCAGAGATGCATGCACAACTTACCCACATGGTGTTCAGATGGGTAGAGCCAGTGATGGGTTCATTACTGGGGGGTTCAGCCTGTAAAATGAGAACTAGTGAGAGGTACAAACAAGATATGTGTGCATGACTTACCTGTGCGGTCACTGCAGTGTTAGGATGGGTGGTGCAGGAGTTAGTAAGATATATAAATTGGATGTGTGTGTATGACTTACCTGCATGATGTTGGAGCTAGCGAGTGGCTTGTTGCTGGGAGGATCAGCCTGGGAAATAAGAGTCAGTGAGACTCTATACAAGCCAGATGTGTGTGACTTATCTGCATGATGTTGAATCAGGTAGAGCCAGTAAGTGGCTCAGTCTTCTTCTCGTCCTGCTCTTGTTCATGTGCTTTCTGAGCCACTTTCTTGAAGCTTTAATCAACATCTTGAAGAATCCAGATCACCTCTTCACCATGCCTGTCCATAAGCATCCAGGGCTTGCTGAGGGTGGCTGACATGTCGGCAAGAGTCTTTATATAGGTGTTAGATATGAGAGTGGTCAGGACAGTGTTGGGTAGAATTGTGATGGAAGTAAAAGGACTGGGGGTGTACTTGGTGAGCTTGATTTTGGATTGCCACTTCAACAACACTGAGCATGCATTCTTCAAAAGCTCACCACACCATGTGGCAGGACCTTGGCATTTGGGCTGCTAAGTGGCTTGAGTTGGTTCCATGGGTATGGGCCTGTCAATAGCTCCAAGTTCAATCAAAGCATCTAGTGGCATAGTAGGCATACCATCACAGGTGGACATAGGGTGTTTATGGTTGGCGTTAGGAGTCTTTGTGAGAGTCATGTGAGTGCTACATGGATGGGCATTAGTCAGCATTGGTGGTGACACAGTGGTCACAACATTCACCTGATGGCTCTGCCAGTAGGAGGTGAGTGCTTGATTTTTCCATGTTAACGTGAATCTGCACTAAACTCACGTTTACACTGAGAGTGATGAGAAAATTCCAGAGTTCTTGCCATGCCTCTGCATCCAAGGTTGGGTTTTTGGCTGTTACACTGATCAGGTGGGCCACACCCAGTCAGGTGGGTGGATTATTCAGTTTCACTGCAGCAATAGAGTTTTAGAAGGCAGATAGGGCTGTGGCATCAATGTTGTTGTCTAACTATCGCCAGGGGTTCCTGATTAGGAGTTTGGTCAGGGTGGGTAAGGTGTGAGGTGCAAACTAGATAGATTAAAGGGTCAGCAGCAGGGACCTTGGCGACATTGGGAACGTGGTGGCAAAACTGATCAGATGTAATGAAAAACAAAGCAGTGCATATGGGAGGATGTGAGACATAATATCAGGGAAGGACCAAATTTTCTGTGGGATGAGAATGTTGGTGTCTCTCTCTGTCAGGCCATACAGGAGAAAGGACTTCATATATTTGCTGTCTGTTGGCTGTGGGGGGGCCAGGGTGGGAGTAAGTAGAGTGGTGACAGATAGGCATCTGCATGGGTATACCCTGGGGTATCCATGGTCAGACCCACACCCACACCCACTGATATACCCATACCCACAACATGGGTATGGGTTAAGTCATGGGTTAGCAAAATCGGATCCTGGACATGACCCACAGTGGATCATACCCATGGGTATCTATATTGAAATGTGACCAAAACAGATCAATTAACTAAAGTACAATACTATTCCAGCTGTTCTCCAAAACCTCTTCATCACTCTCAACATCCTGAAAAGCAGTCATTGCTGATACATCCTCTGTTTTGATGAGATTGAGTGAGCTCCAAGCTCCCAAGCATAGGGGTGCACAAGTAGTCTGGACTGAAAGGTGAGAATGTGTGTGTGAGACAATAAGACAGCCACAACTGAACAAGTGTTCCACATCTATAGACATAGCTGAAATAGCCACAAATGAGACTGTACAATATTAAAATAGCATGGCACTTACCAGGGATGGTTAGATAGTTCATTACCATGCATGACAGGTTTGGGTTAGTGATGTTAGGGCTCAGGCCTGAGCCCTAAAGCCCAGGCCTACAGGCCCTCTCAGGCCAAAATATGAAATGACACATACCCATCTATACCTATGTCATATACCCACCTTGTGGGTGTGGGTATGGGTGTGGGTATCAGATAGTCAGACCCCTACCCATACCCACAGATACCCATACCCATGCAGTTGCCTAGCTATGCCATGCCATGCATGTGCCATAGTGCCATGGCATGGAAGGCAGCCCAGCAGGGGTTGGAAGCATTCATATCTTATCATGGCTGGCAGCATTGAAATTGGGCTCAGACACCTCACACATTTTGTTGCAGTATAGAGAGGAGTAGTCAGAGACTACAGCAGTAGCTCAGTATATGCAGAAAGTGGTCAAAAGGATTGTTCAGTATCTTGGTAAAAATGTACTGTACGAAATACTAAGTACACCGCGATTAAGTAATCCGGTGGCTGTACGACCGCACACCGTTTGGTCAGTAAGGCATACGTGAGTATGCAACAACAACACATAGATTCAGACTTTGACAGAAAAATATTTGTTGTATCATGAACAAACAGAGAATTACATGACTTTGCATGTCCAGTCTTCACTGGGACTCAAGCCTTGTCCCTGCTTAGGCAGGAGGGGAAGCTCAGATGATGGGACACCCGATATCTTGGCCAGGCTACGCTAGTGTTTGATGCGCGTAGTTTCACCGAACACAAACACATTTCACCCCGTCTTTATCATGAGCCAACGAACTAGGTCGCTCGGGAGTCGAACCAAAGGTCAGGTATTAGGTAAATCGACAGCAACATGGAGACTCGTGGAGTCCGGATATCTCTCGCCACGAGGAGATTTAGATATCATGAAAATCCGAGTCAATGATTGGGTGAGTCGACGGGGAAAACTCAACCACACTGGCGCACCAGGAGATGCCGTGCCATTCCCTTCATCCTCCCCCTCACCATACTTCGCCATTGGATCAGATTGGAACCACCAGAAGTCGGACCGGTCTCGAGCGGTCCAGGTACACCATACAACCAAGAGGGCCGTCACAAATATGAAAACCGTCGCGAAAGCCCGCGAAGTCACATTGGTTACATAGTACCATTGAACTACAAAAGCAGCAAAAAAGAGCAGCATGCTTGGAACATATGGTCAGGGAAACCGATCACCTACGACGCGCAGGACACTCACCCCCACATGAGGAAGGCATGGGGCAGGCTATATACGATAGCGAGAGTCTCCAGACCATGTTTTTCGTGCCGTAATCCATGCAAAAATTTCGCCTGTTCAAGTCAGACATCTCGCACATGCCAGGCAGATATCATGTACTGACAGCACTGAACGGGGTATTCCTCGACTCGGTTCGGCTGTGGCCCATGAAGACCAATCCGAGGATGATGCTCGCCATGCTCACTACTAGCGACGAATAACTCAGGATTTGCTGAGGTAAAGTCCCTATGCCAGTCTCCTTTGGAAGAAATGCAACATTGACGTTCAAAAGTACAGTCGCCTGGAAGTTGTCTAGCTATTCCGTTGAGAACTCGGAAACTTGGCCCACTCACCAGCACACTGGTCTCTTGCAATTCTGATGTCAGTCTATTGATAAACATGTTCCATTTTTCTCTGCTCGCGATGTCATCGACGAAGACCCTGTGCAACAGTCGTACGTTCTCCACGGGTGCCATGAATAACAACGGCGCAAATATTTTCATGTATTGCGAGGGATGGTATTTCCATCCATGGATAGTTTGGTCAAAATTGAGACGCGCACAATCCTCCCCATGAAAGTTGAGAAAATAGTTGTGGTCTGCAATTGTGAACAGTAAGTGTTGGAGGGTACGTCGAGGACGTACAGAATATGTGCATGATTCGACCTGACGAGTGGTAGTGAGCTTGCCGCGAACCAGTGAATGATGTCCGAAGCACCTATGATAATTGCGCAGTGTCCACGCCCGTTTGTCTTTTTGGCTGAGCAAGCAAGGGGTGAACCGGTGAACAGGCGAATGCCACCTAGTGTATGACCTACGATCAATTTCCTTAACAAGAGATAAGTGCTTCATTAGTTCTTCTGGGTTGAGAGGGCATGATGACCGACTCGATGTGAGATGATCTGTAGTTCCAATTGTGAAATGCATATATGCAACGGGGATGGAGTTCTCACCGGATATAGCATGAAGAATCACATCCGTTACTTCGTTGATCAATTCTTCGGTAACTTTACAGAAGTTTGGGTACAGATTCCAATGACTCCTGGATTCATGTAAGATCACAAATACATCGCATACGACTGTATATTTGACGATGCATCAGGCTCGTGAATGTCTCATAATACATGACTCACGTATGTGGCACACCAGTATTGTGCTTGGATAGCTAGCCCTACATGATTCAGGTTGTTTCGTGAGCCCCGAACAGCTAGTATTATGGGATTTACCTTTGTGAGGAGCCGAGTAGATACCACTACATTCCTCAAAGATGTCATGCCCTTCCCATTCATCCAGCCAAAAAAGGCTCCTGGTATGCGGGTTCACGAAATAATAACAACAGACCACTTCTTCCTCTTCGACCTGGGGTTCCAAAACAAGTTGGACATCCTCAACCTTCAGAAATTCGAAGAGGTTTTGCTTCCTGATCTCTGCATTCAGCTCCGAGAACAAGAATATTCTGTAATACTCGATATCCCCGTGGATTTTTTCATTATATATGTTCACTTCCGTGAATGTTTTCTACGGATTGGTAATTCAGATACAATGATAACAACATCCCATGTCAGAACCACTGACCGACTCGTCATGCACAAAGTAGAGAGCACCTTCTGGATGTCGGTAGGCTTTCCACCCCTCCGGAACGTCATCTCTGGAGACGGAAGTCAATGCGACATCTACCTGCAGTACAGGGATAAAACAAACGGTGTCTCGGGATACTGGTACATCATCCCATCGATCGTGTAATTGGATTCGGACGGCTTTCTGTGGTGTCACATGAGCCCTGAGCTCCCCCAAGCATTCAATGTACCCTACCTGATTGTACGGGTTTCATACCGGAGTATACGATTGACTGAAATAGGGCAGAATCGATTTCCGGGATGGGTTGGCACCCCGGGAAGATTTGGATCACCCTCACTCGGTAAGGCAACAATGCCTTCCGGAGCGGCAGTACTACCCAGTTGGGCGCGCTTCAGAGTAGGCGAATATGGAGGACCGCAGACAAGTGCGTTCTGGTCAGAGACCGGAGTTCGAGCACGGGCACGTGGGCCACGATGCACTCGATATGATTCTCGCCCGACAGAGCTCCGAGAGGTGTAAGATTTCTGTGAAGCGGATAGCTGTGAAGATTTCGTTGACAACGGCGTCGCGCTCCGATGAGGTTCCGATCCATTGAGATTGAGATTGTGTGCTAGACGCGGGGAAGTTCTGACGATGGAGTTCCCGGGCGATGCCTCCATCGTAAAGCCAGATACTTGGGAGAGCGGACTGAGAGCGCGAGGCGGGTACCTATGGATATCTGGAGTCGGTATGCGGATGCCGTCGTGAGTGTGTATGGCAGCACCAGAACTCGATCGAAGGATGGAGTTGGTCTCAACTTGTTGTGAGTCGCGATTGAGCGAGTCGGGTTCGTCATGAAGTGAAGTCCGACTACTATTCATCCATGGCACATAGTCCCGCGAGTAGCGCCTTGTTGGGGTGGGTGAATACGGCATAAGGTGGCCAGATGGACTTCTCGCATTGATATAAGGCGTGTCCGCCGGGGAGGCCCGACGACGTTCGTCGGGAAGTCCTGACGAGGGAACATTCATCGCGCAAACAACGTCATTATCCAGGATAGCAGATGAAGCAGGTGGTCTACGACGCTGGTGAAGGGCTGGGGTGCGTGAACTTGTCCGTATCCATCGACAAAAGGAAGCGAGGAACGCGAACAAGCGATTTATTACTCTATAAAATGGCAACCCTCGAGTGAGTCCCAGGAGGTTCCGAAAACGGCTCAGCAATTGAGCGAACAATTGGCTCGGTATTGACACTGGCATTGGGTAGAGAAGGAAATGGACGGCAGTACCACTGCGGTTGAATGAGAAAGTGAGGCATGTCCAACACGTTCCCTCAATCATTACACAACTAATGTCAACCTGTGCAACCTAACCTGTGCGGTCCGCGAGATCCGAAATCGCAGGCCACCGAAGCAGCATCTAGCTCGGCTATTACAGTGATTACCGTGACTTGCTTGTCAAATGTCTCGCATAACGGCTCTAACTACTGCAGCGTGCATAAACAGATAAACAGAAATTGGCCGTTCGTCCACGCTCTAGATACAGCGTAGGTACAATGAAAGTAGAAGAAGTCGTGCAGTGCCGAAGCGCACTACGCAATGCCGATAGTCCAACGCAGGGTAGGAGAAACTGGGATGTTTGATGTTACACTGTAGGCAAAACATTCTGATATAATATACATGGGATGGACCAGTGAGCTAGGCCGCGTGCGGGGCGACCCAGAAGTCAGGCATTTGATATCATATGAGGACTCGTAGATTGTGTCCTGACTCTCCCCAAGAGGGATTTGGTAGTTGTGAAAATTCGGGCCGATGATTTTGGGAATTGACAGAGAAAAGCAAACTCGGCGGGCAACGTACCAGAAAACGGTGTACTGTCCCCTTCATGCCCCTTTCACTATGCTCCGCATTATGGATCGGGTCGAAACCACAAGTAGTCGGACCGGTCACGAGTGGTCCAGATACACCATGCAACCAAGAGGGTCATCACGAGCATGAAAACTGCCGCAAAAGCCCGTGAGGCCGTATTGGCTAGGTAATACCATTGGACTGCGAAGGCTGCAAAGAAAAGTAACATACTGGGAGGGCGTGATCAGAGACGCTGGTCACCTTCAACATGCAAAACACTCACCCCCACATGAGGAAGGCGCGCGGTAGGCTGTAAATAATGGCCAGGGTCTCAAGACCGTGCCTTTCGTGCCGTGACTTGCGCAAAAATTCAGCCTGTTCAAGTCAGAGATCTCACATATATCACGGGGACATGGTGTACTGACAGCTTCGGACGCGGTATTCCTCGATTCGGTTCGGCTGTGTTCTATGAAGACCAATCCGAGGATGATGCTCGCCATACTCGTTACTAGTGACGAATAACTCAGGATTTTCTGAGGTAAAGTCCCTATGCCAGTCTCCTTTGGAAGAAATGCGACATTGACGTTCAAAAGCACAGTCGCCTTGAAGTTTTCTAGCTGTCCCGTTGAGGACTCGGGAACTTGGTCTACTCACCAGCACACTGGTCTCTTGCAGTTCTGACGTTAGCCTATTGATGAACATGTTCCATTTTTCTCTGCTCGCGATGTCGTCGACGAAGATCCTGTGCAATAGTCGTACGTTCTCCACGGGTGTCATGAATAACAGTGGTGCAAATATTTTCATGTATTGCGAGGGATGGTATTTCCATCCATGAACAGTTTGGTCAAAATTGAGACGTGCACAATCCTCCCCATGAAAGTTGAGAAGGTAATTGTGGTCTGCAATTGTGAATAGCAAGTGTTGGAGAGCACGTCGAGAACGTACAGAATGTGCACATGATTCGACCTGACGAGTGGCAGTGAGCTTGCCGCGAACCAGTGAATGATGTCCTCAGTACCTATGATGATTGCGCAGTGTCCATGCCCGTTTGTCTTCTTGGCTGAACAATTAAGGGGTGAGCTAGTGAACAGGCGAATGTCACCTAGTGTGTGACCCACGATCAATATCCTTAATGAGAGATAAGTGCTTCATTAGTTCTTCGGGGTTGAGAGGGCATGACGACTGAGTCGATGTGAGATGATCTGCAGCTCTAACTGTGAGGTGCATATAGAGCAACAGGGGCAGAGTTCTCACCAAACGCGGCGTGAAGAATCATGTTCACTAACTCATCTTTCAATTCTTCAGTAACCTTGCAGAGGTTGGGGTAGAGATTCCAGTGGCTCCTGGAATCGCGTAAGATCATCAACACATCATATACGTCTGTATATCTGACAGTACGTCAGGCTGGTGAATATCTCACAGTACATGACTCACGTACCTAGCACACCAGTATTGTGCCTGTATAGCTAGCCCTAATTGAGTCAAATCATTTCGTGAACCCTGACAGCGTTGAACGGCTAGTTTACCTTTGTGAGGAGCCGAGAGGATACCATCACATTGCCCGAAGATGTCATTGTCTTCCCATTCATCCAGCCAAAAGAGACACCTATCTCGCGGATTCACGAAATAATAATAACAGATCACTTCTTCCCCTTCAGGCTGGGGTTCCAAAACAAGTTGGACTTCCTCAACCTTCGGAAATTCGAAGAGACTACGCTTGCTGATCTCTGCATTCAGCTCCGAGAACAGGAACGCTCTGCAATATTCGATATTCTCGTGGACTTTTGTATTGTATATGTCCGCTTCCGTGAATGTTTTCTACGGATTAGTACTTCAGATATAATAATAACAATATCCTATATCAGAGTCACTGACCGACTCGTCATGCACGAAGTAGAGAGCACCTTCTGGATGTCGGTGGGCTTTCCACCCCACCGGGACGCCATCTCTAGAAGTGGAAGTCAATGTGACATCTACCTGCAATACAAGGATGATACGAACGGCGTTTCGGGGTAACGGTACATCATGCCGTCAATCGTGTAATTGGATTCGGACGGATCTCTGTGGTGTCGCATGAGTTTTGGGCTCCGTCAAATATTTAATGCATGCTACCTGAATGCACGGGATTTGTACCGGCGTATACCATTGACTGAAATAGGGCGGAATCGATTTACGTGACGGGCTGGCTCCCCAGGAAGATTCGGATCACCCACACCCGGTGAGGCAATGATGTTTTCCGGAGCCGCAGTGCTACCCAGTTCGACGATTTCCAAAGTAGGCGAATATGAAGGACCCCAGACGAGTGCGTTCTGGTCAGAGACTGGAGTTTGAGCACGGGCATGTGGGTCACGATTCACTCGATATGGTTCCCGCCCCGCAGACTTCCGAGAGGCGTAAGATCTATGTGAGACGGATAGCTGTGAGGATTTCGTTGACAACGGCGTTGCGCTCCGATGAGGTTCCGATTCATTTGCATTGAGACTGTGTGCTGGACGCGGGGAGGTTCCGACGCTGGAGTTCCCAGGTGATTCCTCCATTGTAAATCCAGATACTTGGGAGAGCGGACTGAGAGCGCGGGGTGGGTGTATATGGATGTCTGGAGTCGGTGTGCAGATGTTATAGTGAGTGTGCATAGCAGTATCGGAACTCGATCGAAGGATGGAGTTGGTCTCAACTTGTTGTGAGTCGTGATTGATGGAGCCGGGTTCATCGTGAAGTGAGGTTTGACTACCATTCATCCATGGCATATGGTCCCGCGAGTAGCGCCTTGTTGGGGTGGGTGGCATAAGGTGGCCAGATGGACTTCTCGCATTGACGTGAGGTGAGTACACCGGAGAAGGTCGACGATGTTCGTGATCATCAGAAGATCCGGACGAGGGAACATTCATCGCGCAAACAACGTCATTATCCGGAATAGCAGATGAAGCAGGTGGTCTATGACGCTGGTGAGGGGTTGGGGTGCGTGAACTTGCCCGTATCCATCGACAAAGGGAAGCGAGGAACGCGAACAAGCGATTTATCAGCCTACAAAATGGCAGCCCGCGAATGGATGCCAGAAGCTTCAGAATACGACTCAGCAACTGAGTCAACAGTTGGCTTGATGCCGACACTGGCATTTGGCGGAGTAGGAAGTGAACCTGGTCAACCTGCTACTGTGCAGCCAGTGGATGAGCTGGATGGGAAAGTGAGGTATGCCCAGCACGCTCTCCTGATCGATTGCCGCGCAAGATCTGATATCGCCAGGCACCGAAGCATGCTTGACCACGGTAATCGAATCTGCTTGGAAAGCGAGGACGGAGTGCCCAAGTGATCGCAGTCCCATGGATGACAGGTATGTATGTGGTCTAGCCACGAATTGTTTGTTTACTATACATACCGTTTCGGAGCTACCTGCGTGTTGCCTGTGTGCGCCGCCACCAAGTACTGGACGCGACCAAACGTACCACAATAATTCCAACCATATTTGTGCAGTTCTGTCTAACTTTTTGACTGAACCTAAGGCGTATTACATACCGAGTCTCTCAACTACAACAACCCAACAACAACACTATGTGCTCAATGACGGATTGATCTTGTTATCGATACCTAACATCTTACAAAATGTAACCGTCTGTGGATTGGTATACCATGGTGCTGCAACAATGTCAAGATACTCATTGTATTGACTTTCGTTATTCTTTAACTTACGTTGTTGAAACTTTGCGTTGCCCTCGCTCCCAGGGCCTGGGGCAGTCCGAACAAACACCTGACAGTTGTCGACAGACAGAGATGGTCTAGCACCATCATTTTGGGCCTTGCCAACAATATTTTCCTTAACCCACTCTAGTTCAGCAGAAACCTGTGCTCGGGCTGTTGCTTCATCTGGATAAGTTGCTTGCTGGCGCGTCGTAGTGAAATACTGATGAAAAACCCGCGTAATCGCCAACCACTCTGGGTCATACGTCAGGAGTGGGCTCGTTTGTCCTGTGGGTACACCTGCAGAATGTGGGCCCTGGATTTCGACAACCTAGGCTGATGCATCAGTCACCATAAGCCAGAAAATTGCAAAAGGAAGTACCTCCAGAAAGTGTCTGCGCGGAAGACATTTGTCTAGAGCTATGAACTTTGTTTCGGACTGTGGGATGGCTGATCTAGGCATTGGGTCGACAGGCATTTCTTGGTCGCTAACCAGTATTATCTCATCAGGGTTCTGAGATGCTGTGGGCTGCACCTCGCTTGTCAAGGCTACTTCGGTCGTAATGTTGGGTTCATCCACGTCTTCGTCGGAAATAACAATCTCTTCAGGGTTCGTGGCGATTACAGGCAGGCCACCCTTGCCTGGACCTTGTTCGTCACCTCCATGCTTCACAACTGCCTCGAAACGAACATGCAAATGAGCAGAAAACCACCAATCAGGGCGAAGGTTTTGCAACAACCCCATAAGAGGAGGCGAGCCAAGGTTTCCTGAATTGATATCCTGTCCGAAAAAAGGTTTCTTGCGCAATAACTCTCGAGTGTCCCCGTACTGTTCAATCGACTGAGGCCAATCGTGCGAGAGGAAAATGTCTGGCTTCGAGAGCTTTCGACGTTCTTTTAGCAGAGGCTCATAGCAAAGAGAAAGGCATTCACAAGGGATAGGCGACGGATGTTATACTCCCTGACATGGTATATACTGCGCATCGACCCATGATCGTATGGCATGCGCTCGTGATGACCTATTCAAAATGAGCACCGATGCACGACACAATATGTTGAGTTTACAAGCCTTGATGAAAGTCATGGTTTTTGAAGATTCCCGAAGCACCAGCAATTCGGATGCCGTTCACTTGGATGCAACCTGCATGGCCGAGAAAGTATATGTTAGGTGCCAGCCAGCCTCCATGGTACCTGTCAACATCGTAAATTTGCCGCTCATACTCATAGAACTAGCTTACAGCTCCCAGAAATAATTTGATGCTTCATGGTTGCCACCAATGACGACCGTCAACACGGGAGCGACCCTTTCGCCAGTGTAGTATCTGGAAATGTCGATACGTCACCATTGTGCTCTGTGAAACCAGTAGGCAACCGGCTCGGGACCAACTTATAGAAGTCACCAAGCTGATGATACTTTTGGGGTACTGCCATGCATTGCAAGTCGCGGTGATTTCGGACGGCTTGGAAATCACCGCAGATAAGGAGCAGCTCAACCTTGTAATTATTACTGTCTTGCAGCGAACTGATCCGCTGATAAATGGCATCGAGTGCACCGTGACAACAGCCTTCGACAGCAACCTTTCAAGGTATTTTTTCAGCATACAGAAATATGCTAGAAGCACACCAAACTAACCTTCATGAGTGTCAGTACTAAGTATGTTTACGTCAGCTGAGTACACGCAGTTGTGTTCTCACTCGCTCAAATGATCACCGGTTCACTGGTGATAAACATGTCCTGTGTTGGTCACAGTAGTGGCCTTCTTGGAGTGTCACATCTCCCGCGAGTTCAGGCTAGGTTTCGCGCGGGAGAGCTCGACGTGCTGGTTTTACAGTTTTTCTTGTCAGAACGATCCCCAATGACTCCGCGTGACGCCAACGGAAGTCTGTCACAATTCACTCACGCTGGTCACCCGACACCGATTCAAGTACCCAAGACATGGCTGTGGACTAACGACGTCAAAACACATTCCTGCTATCGCCACTAACGTAGTTTCCGCACCATGCGACTTAAATTGTCGTCCAGATCGAGGCGACAGCACGAATACGACCGGGATCCAGCTACAGTATCTTCCTCAATCAACCGCAAGCTGCAGAACATTAGTCCTCGCCTTGCGTCAAGTTTGAGTGCGTTATTGTTGTTTCAACGTCGTGCGCAATTCCTAGTGTTGAATCATTGTTTTGTGTAGCCGTTAATGCGATCATCAGTGCAATTCGAAAGCGCCAGGTTGTCCACAGGCTGTATCTCGGGGCCAGCGCTTTAGGCGACACAGGTTGCGTCCGACTGTTCGAATTCCTGACTTCGCCAGCTGGCCTTTATTACCGAGAGGGTCTCACAGAATTATTCCTTACGAAAAATGAAATTGGTGCCCAGGGTCTTCTTGCCGTAGCGGCTTTCCTGAGAGGCAACACGGTTCTAAGAGAACTATGTCTTTCTGGCGTGAGTGCTCACCGGCTCACGTCCTTTCTGACTTATCCATTTACATGCACTCCAGAACCCTCTGACCACTGATCCAGATATTATCACCGAATTCGCGGGTGCATTGAATTCGTCCCGTTTATGCACTTTGCAAATACTGCACGGCAGCTCCTTAGGCGACCCATTCGTCCAAGTCTTCCTATCTCAACTCACCACACCCTATCTTCGAGAGCTGGATCTCTCTGCCACTAACATGACTCACGCCATCGTACCAACCCTCGTAGACTACGTGAGATCGACTCGCTGTCGTCTTGAACGTCTACAGTGCAATGCGAATAGCCTAACCTTGAGTGGTGCGCGCAAGATTGTCGGCGCAATTGAATGGAACTACTCTTTACAGAACGTCAGACTGGACGACCTGCACATAGACGACCAAGCCACGGCTGCTGTTGCCGGGGATAGAACCATTGGATGGCAAGGGTGTCATCAGGTCTTGTCCGCTGTTCTTCAGCGCAACTCAGTACATATGATGCGGGTCAAGAATGACTCACTTGCACTCCTCCGTTATTCACGTGCCCTCTTCCTGCGCTCGGGAATGGGTGCGGTGATAAATGGTGTCCATACACTTGCCTCCTTATCTCGACACAGTAGAAATTCTCGATCGTTCGACGCACCTTCGCCATTTTTCGACTTACCAACCGAATTACAACAAGAGATCATCTCATATCTTGCTCCCTCGCTTTCACACCGGCAACGTATGCGGATCGTCTACTTCGCAGCTGACGTCACCACTTTGTTCCACTTCGATCGTCAATCTAATGGAAAAGCTCCCGTGAAGATGGGTCTCCGTAGACGTTCGCCTCTCCAGCAGGGGCAGCCATTTGAAGGGACATGGAGACCACCTGTCTGGTGGGAATGTCATTGCTCGACTAATATTCAGCCATCCTGTCGATGTCTGCGTAGGTGGAAAAGAGAGATGAGGGACATATGGCTGACCCAGGTGGCTTTATGAATACATCATTTAACACTCGATGCTCAAGCGCTCAACACCGCTATGACAATGGACGCTATTTCATACATATCCACCAAGGTCCTCTATTGCACTATATATGGTGTAGTCTCGATGACATATGATCTAAACTGCCTGTTTTAACTCACATGCACCCTTGCTACAGATCCTCTCGTCCAGGAGTTAAACTTTGTAAAATCCCTTACATAGTCAATTATTCGTGAGAGAACATCAGTTTGCCGATGGCGGTGTGTCCTGTACTAGTATGTGGCCGGGGAACAAACATGGTCCCACTGCTCATGGCCGTTAAGAAGGGACTGGGGTACTCCTCGTCCCCCCCCCGTTCGCTTCTCCTCCGTATCTTATCTGAAACATCGTCATATCGACGTCATCGTATAACCTCCCCGTCCTATGGCGCACATTCATTCCGACTCCATGGCCAGCGGCAAGAAAGCTCTTTTGATTGCCGTTGAGGACAACACCCTGAAAGGCTTTCATAAACTCCGTCACGCACAACACGATGCCCGGGAGTTGCGCCGTCTCTTAATAGGTACCTTTGATCGCTTCTACATACCTCACGCGAGGTTGATTGACCCGTGTAGAGGACTTTGGGTATTCAGAGGACAATATCGTATTGATGATGGATCACAAGTCTGTTCCAGAGATGTTGTTCCCTACCAAAAAGAACATAGTGAGCTCCCATTATCCATACATGTTGGTGGATTCACCATTTGTTCTATCAAAGAAAAGACAACTACGGTTTCTCGCGCAGGGCGTTTCCGCCGGAGATCATCGCTTTTTCTACTGTTGGGGATTTTATTACCTAACTATCCCCCTTACGTTCTGATGTCGTCCATCTAACAGACTCCGGCCACGGCTGTCAAGTACCCTGTGAGCATCACACCGAATCGGATGGACTGGATGAGGGTGAGTTATCCTACTACAATCCATTCCGTCAATCAGCTGTGATGCGAATCAGGGATATACACTTGCAATGGGGAGAAGATCATCGATAATGTGATTGTTCCTGTGCAATGTGCTATTGTGAAATGGTTGACTGGCTCTGCAGGACCTCAAGAAATGGCTGATCAATCCACTTCCACGTGGTTGCAAATTGTTTGTTGGTTGGCGTCTTACTATTGCCCTCGCTGTCATGCTAATCGCACTTGCAGGCATTGCTGGACTCGTGTCACTCTCAAACCATGCTTGGTAGGCTGACCGCTTTCGGGTCGTACTCCCTTTAATGATCATTTACTTAATAGATTTGGACCATTATCATTGTAATAACGTAGCTGGGCAATCTGGCCCTCCGCCGACGTCTTGGAAAGGTCCGTGGGATTACTGTTCTAACCGGCATGGACTAACATCGCTACTCAGCCCGACCGGAACGCCTCCGTATGTTTCGTTTTCGAGCCGCGTCAGCTTGCTCACTTCAGATATTCCTCCAGGGAGGAAAGGTATCCGTCCGTCCCCAATCCATGCATCCACCATCGCGTCTCATGAGCGTCGGGGAAGACCGGGATCTCGAACCCCTTCACTAATCACTGCAGTCTCTGTTGGGAACTCGCCATCACTGTCTAGATGGGTCCCTTTTTCTGTGGAGCCTCAACGTGTCGTCTCTCCTTGCTCTATTTTCACGTGCAACGGGAAATGCTCTTTGCAGAGCGGTGACTCGGATCGTGCTCATGTGGTAAGTGACGGCTTTTACACACTTATTTGGCTCAGTGTAGGCTATAGATATCCCTGGCTGCTTGTAAAGATAGTGAAAAAGCTTTTGACGATTATCTTTATGGAACGGTCACAACGGTATGTTGCGACTCCAATTGCCGAGGACCTCGACTGACCTCGGAAAAGTTTTTTGTTGACCATCTGAGTAAGCTGCGAACACCTATGTTGTCACAACATTCTCATCGTTTACACAAGGAGCAAACCCCAAGTCGACACTGCAGGAACTGTTACTGGGCATTAGGTTCGTCGTCAAGGATATTACTGGTAACAAACACACTTTCATGATTGTCATTGATTAGCCAGCGCGTCGATGGGATCACCGAAGCCCGCCGGGTATGGGACAAAGAGATGAGGGTGGCTTCCCGGAGACCTACCTTTGCGACTAGCCCCAGAATCACTGGGTGGACTCCTCGTCCTGCCCGCCGGAAAACCGTCAATGTTTGCACGCTGGAGGAACTCTTTCAACCTACGTCATCAAGTGCTCGAGACAAAGACGAAAATAAATATTCTCAGAAACCAAATGTAAGATCTCTGTTTATTGTGAGTGGATGCTAAGCACGCTATTCTTCCCTTTTGGGTAGTACTCTAGCCATTATCCATTAGTAAGTGTTACGCAGCTGTGTCTCCGAGTTCGCTACGATCACCCCTCGTACATTTTTAGAACCTCGACGAACTCGTTGATCTCTGACACAGACATTCTCCCCGCCCGTGTAGTCTCGGGGGCACGCAATCATATACCCCCAGAACATTTTTGATTGTTTGTTTTAGCTTTGATTTAAACTGTGATGTTCGTACGCCAGTCATGCATTTGCACCATTCAAGTCTACTGCAGCCTGGTACCACAGAATCTTGATACCCATCTCGCTAGTTACAGTTTCTTTGTTTCCATGATGCAATCAGTGTCCTACTGCAAGAGAGCCACCTCGCACTTCCAGTGCAATGTATTGCCATGCGGCCTCTCAACTCGAAAAGTGTTGTTCTCTCATTCTTGGTGCTTGGTTTCCATTGGAAAATCCTGAGTGAAATTATTTTTTTTCGGAGTGATTTTAAACGTCAGAGCTCGGGGCTCAAAGGGCTGTGACTGCACCGCAAACACGTCAACACCACGTCAAGACGTGCATTCAATCCAGGTGGAAGTTCCCAGTGGAAAGTCCTGACTTCTGGCTAAGCTGGCCTTGGCGTTCCAGTACTCGCTGTGCCGACGCATTGCACACCGCCTTTTCACAGGACGGCCTGTTCCTGTGGGCTTCGTCCCCTTGTCTTAGTTAGTGCGCCATGGACCACAAGCAGGTTCAGCACTATGTATGCACAGCCGCGGGTCAAGAACTAAGAAGGTTGGCTGGGGCCGTCCAGAGCCAACCGGGATGCTTGTGTAGCACCCGCTTCGTTGGCTGCTTCTCCTGGGCTGCCGATTTCGGTGTCAGCCAGGTTCAATTGAATAAACATGAACGTTTTCAGAGAACTCCTTCAAGCACAGCATTATGTCCATGTGTCAAAAATGCGTTCACATACGGGTTCTAGAAATCTGCCAGTCGTCGGGAACAGCCTTTCACAGCGCGAGGCCTTGAGGCTACAATGCCGAATCTCAAGACCGTCTGCTTGGTCTCCTGTGCGCGCCGGCGGGACCAAACGAATAAGATCATCGCACACGGCACAATCCCTATATACTGGTCGGTAAGCAGGGGCAAAAAAGAATTTTTGGTCACACAAAGTGGGGTGAGAGGGAAAGAGCTTTCTGTTTTATTTGTATCTACTGACGTGTAGCTATTTAAATATTTAAAGTCCGTGCTTGGGCCAAGTGATATTCTTTTTGTCTCCGCTTTCACGTTATCTAGCCGCATCACCAGTCAAGGATCTTTCTCGTCGAACGTTTCACGCGGTCCCAGGTCTTGCCATGCATTATGCTGTGCCTCATGCACATACCACAGAGCAGTGTCATCGGCACCCCTGGGCTGTGATTTCCCTGAGGATAAAACTTTGCTGATATGCGATGAGGCACTCACAAATCTCCCTCGAATATCCGACCTTAATTCAGCAACGGTCCAACCCTTTGCTGCCATAGCCGCGACCCGTATCCCGAAGGCTGACCCTCCACACTCATTATCGCGTCGTGCACTGCTTCTCTCCGGCATGTACCTTCTGCCTGAACCATCGCCCTCGCCCAAACCTCTAGGGAAGAAGAGGGCTCTTCTCGTGGCCATACGACACGTGCATCGTGATGCTGAGTCCGACCTTGGCAGCTTGCATAATCTCGAGTTCACGCATCGAGACGCAAAAGAGCTTCGTGATTCCCTAATATGCACGTGTTATTCATTTGCTTTTGGTCGATCGATCAATCTCATTGATCCCAGCCTCTCATGGGTACCATATGGATGATATTATATTAATGCTGGATGATAGGGAACATCCGAAAGACCTCTGGCCTACTCACGGAAAGATTGTGCGTTGCCTCACATTCCATGTGGAATCCAAGTCCTAATATCTTTGTAGCTGCAACAAATAGACCGCCTAATTCGCGACGCTCCTGAAGGCTGCCATTTCTTCTTCTATTGTAAGTTATATGCGTTCACATGTGAAATGCGTGATAATAACGGGAGTCACAGTCGCAGGCCACGGCGTGGAAGTAGATGCGGAGAATGATGATCGCGCAAGCATGAGAGCCGATGGCCGAGAAAATGGTTAGTTGGATCATTCTTGGGTCTACGCTCGTGCTCAGGTTACCTCAGAAATTGTCTGCGCGGATGGGAAACCCATTCTAGATCCTGTGAGTAACCCAGTGCCTGCGATGTACTAGATCTCATATCCACCAGATTCTCCATGACCACTTGATCACGCCATTGGAAAAATTGAAAGGCGCTAAATTATTTGTACATGGATTTGATACTAGAGTATCCATTCACTGACGCTGCTCCTAGGCACT
>JBBPMH010000656.1:0-19270 GCA_038090235.1 Pulveroboletus ravenelii
AGCTAGAATGATGATTGGTTGTTGGAGCAGAGAATGAAGTGCTCGTATGTGTATGCCTTGTAATATTCAACTTGGGAAGTTGATTTAGAATGTCTTCCATGGAGGTCAGCACAATAGGAGATTATTTTGACTGCTTCTATATATATATTGTTATCATACACGTGTATCAGAGTTATATAAAATCATCTTGCCTAGCAGAGTGAATATTTACTTAAGGGTCGGCTCAGGGATCATAGCAATATAAAAGCATTACATACACAGATATATAATCACTTTGATCATCCTCACGAGTCTGAGAGATCTCATCATCACTAGTGTTATCATGGTGAAGCAAAGTCATTCTAAAACACCAACATTGAAGGAGTTTCAAAGATTCCCCACCAGTGAGACATATAGAGGTCTGTTCATATATTATTTCACTATGCTTTAGGTAATCATCACCACTACTTGCAGTCATAAATCAAGTCGGCAAAGGTGATCATAAATTTCAACATTGTTGATATTCTCTCATAGTGTTATCCTATATTTTTAGACTCTCACACATTCTATAGAGAAGATCTGTAAGTAGTAAATATGCTTGATATCTCTCATGTCATCAATAAGGAAAATATTGTCAGAGTGACAGTCAAAGCCTTTAATGAGGAAAGATGGCAGGCTAAAATCAAGGACATTAGAGTGGAAATGATTGATATGGAAGTATGACACCAGATCAAGCTTCTATAAATTAACCTCATAGCTAAAATAATCATAGGTTGGATCACAGCCCAAGGTAGTTTGGATAATGATACAGTGGTTTCACCGCAAGCAAGATCTGAAAGGACAACAGTATGTGCAAGCTTGTATTTAGGAAATAGAGCTGGATTTCTTCTAGGTTCTTTTCCCATATGGCATACTACCCCCTTTTTGTAAATGAGTTAGGGTTAAACCTCACTTTTTTCTGGACATGAGGATCAAAAATGACTATTTTAACATTATAGCTACTTTTTAACTGAGCCCTCATGTATTGCACATTTCAGGGACCCTTGAAAATGCGCAATGTAATACTGTGATATATACAAATGAACATGAGTAGCATAAGGTGAACATGTAAGAAAATAGATATAACAGGGTATGTAGAGAGCATCTATCTTATATATTTGATCATGATTAGATGCTAATATCTGATTTGAAATGGTTTACAATAACATAGAGATTCTTTTTTGCAAAAATACATTACAAACAGCAGTGCACTCACCACCATAATAACAACACAGGTAAGGGCACTGCAACAGTGCGTCCACCACACCAGCAATGATGACATGGGAGAGGGTATGCAATGGTGCACCCACCACAACAACAACAGCAATGTGGGCGAGAGCACAGCAGGGGCAGGGCTCTGCGATGGTGTATCCATCACACCAGCAATAACAACATGGGTAAGGGTACATAACAGCACACCCACCACCACAATGACAATGACTGTAAGAATATCCTCAGTGACTGTCAGAGTCAACTAGATCATATTAGTAGCTACCTGTAAGAATATCTAGGTAGCAGTCAGAAAACTGTGTAATGTACAAAGAAAGTGGCTCACTCTCAGTAACTGTCAGAGTCAACTGAGGTATATGAATCAAAGTCCGAAAGATAAAGGTATGATTACATAAGCAAAGTGTGCAGCACACACTAATAACAACAACAATGACGTAGGTGAGAGCACCACAATAGTGCATCTGCCACACTGGCAATGACAATGTGGGTGAGGGTACACAACAGTGCACCCACCACTACCACCACAACAACGTGGGTGAGGGCACCGCAACAGTGCGTCCACCACACTGGTGATGATGACATGGGCGAGAGCACAGCAGGAGAATGCACATTTACAAGACTCCTTGAAATGCGCAATATGTAGACTGACTTTATTATTATATTTATGTAGAGCTTAATGTAGTATTCTACTGTGTCCAATTGTGCACGCAAAGGAGAGGGCATATAAATAACATAAAACGACTATAAATGGAAAACATGTTAGGATCACAGTAGCAAACCAACAGACATCCATCGATGAGGCGATGGAAGATGGACAGAATGACTATAAAAGGGAAGAACGTGGTAGAATGATGGCAGCGAATGAATGAGCGAGACGTACATAATAATTCATGAGTGTGCCGAAGAGGGCAGGGTCAAGGGTTTCTTGTAGATAAAGACATAAATAAGCAAAGCGAAAAACAGAACACTCACCCGATATTAGACATGGCCAGCAAAAAGAAGGATACGGTTAAGGAAACGGCCAAGGAAAAGGTGAGCCTGTGGACATGCGATAGTATAGAGCACTTAACTGACGGAAATGGTGCCAGCGCAGGGTGGAACAATGCTATCTGGGAGCAAGACGAAGGTGAGCGCAGAAAAAGGACGGCAGGGTGACTGACCGACAGATATGCAGACAACACGGCTGGGAGACATGCTTCTGCTTCAAGACCGAGAGAGCGGGGACAAGACAGGACGGCTAGAAGCATTGGTGACACAAAAACGACATCTGGAAAGTCAGGCCGAAAAGGCGATTATTGGATACGCATGACTGGATCTGATCGAACACAAAAACGAGCTCCAGTTTGGGACATGGAACGACCGACCACTGCAGAAGGAGCAGGTGAATCGGTTGGTGCAGTCGTTCCTCACGAAAGGCGCGGACCGGTTCTCGATAATGAAAGCAATACCATTAGTTTTGAAGAGAACAGACGTGAAGAAAGGGACGTACGCAACAAGCTATGTGCCAGGATCTGGGGCGACATCGGACGTGCCGATTCTCGAGCTGAGGGAAGGGGTAGAGGGAAAACGCTGTCTTTTAGCAGCAGGAGGCCAGCACCGGGTTCATGCGGTGGAGGCGTGGATGAAGATGCTGCGAAAGCAGCACTCCGAGTGGATGAGACAGAGACACGTGCTGGAACAACAAGACAGCGAAGGGACATCAACTTTGGACATCGAACGGGAGAATGTGACCTACAAACCGATCCGGGATGCGCTCCAGGAGACGCTAGGGCTTGGAGGACAGTGGATGGTGGTCCTGTACGATTCAGGTGAGTTACACACGCGTCTCACGCATTTCAAGACCCCCTTGAAATGTGCGACAAGCAGATGTTGACCGCACGTGTTGCAGATAAAGTCAATTGGGAGCTTGGATTGCATCTGTCACGCAATGAAAGTGAGCATGTGTATTGTGAAACGCCAGAGGAGGGGCTCGTGCATATGTTTCACACACTGAAAGAAGGGAAAAAGACTCACCGGGACGTTCAGGAAAAGGAGGGCGTGACTGGGGCATCATGCAAGTGGGCAGAAATGCTGTTGCAGGATTATGTTTGGGAATTCATGGAACGTGTGGAGCCAATGGGCATCCACATGTTCGACGGGAGGACGACGATGAAGCTCCATCGCCTTCATGACACAATGCTCGGCACTGCAGGCGGGATGAGTCGCATGACGTCCGATTTCTGAGACAAGGGAGGTGAAACTAACCTTGATGATGAAAAGATGCTGTCGTACATGACGTCTCGGATGGAAGAGTATGTGTGCTGCTGTTTCAACAACGTTCACATGGATGAGACGACAGTAGACACGCTGATCATGCAATCCAAGGACAGGGTGGGACCCAAGGGGAAAGAAGCATGAAATGCACTGCGAGCAATCTATGGCGACATGCAGAACGCAGCCAGCAAAATGAAGGGCGCGAGCAGTGCAGTCTATGCAGTCTGTCAGTGTTTTGATGAGGTGTTTGCACGGCATCTGGGAATGCTCTCAGAGGTGGAGATGCTCTTTGGCGATCAATGTTCTCACCGATGGAAGGAGGCCATGAGTGAATATATGTATGAGATCGTCATTGAGCTTCAGAAGGTGATCATGACGATCACGACGATGGACACCTCTGTGGACGATTGTTCGGATATGGACACATCGCATGAAGATGACGACGACCTGGAATGTCTGAAGTGGGCCGTTGCAAAAGTCAAAGTCCTACAAGCCTTTCAAGGATGGACTCACTCTGAGAAATCGCTCGGACTCTTACTGTTCATGTCGCGAGGGGTGTTTGACCACATGGTGACCCGACTGGAGATGATACCAGATGCCTTGGAAGAGGTGCGTGTGCGCGCGCGCATTCCAGGAGTGTCTTGAAATGCACAACAACGAAACTGACCTCATCTCATGCACCAGTTCTGCCGATGGTGGGAGCCAATGATCAATATGGTCCAGGTCATTGGCAAGTTTTGGACACCTGGATCCACGAGCGCTGCCATGGTGCGCGTGATCCTTTGTCATCGTGACATTCGGGACTTGGAACACGAGTATGCAATACAGCGGATATGTGAAACCACACGCATGCCGGTCAATCCTAATGAAACTGTGTGTCGTCAGATCATCTATGTCGTCTGGAACAACTATGCATCCTTTCTGAACATGCAACTCCAGATGCAGGAGCTCGCCATCCCCGCTCGCATCAAGATGCAGAAGAAACTCTTGTCTATTTTCAGTGTCGACAGCAACGGCCGGAATACAAAAGACCTATGCATGGCAAGGGCAGCGAAAGCTGGAAATGCAGCAGCCGCGACGACAGACAAGAGAAAGGGAACGGAAAAGGAAAAGGAGCTGAGGAAGAGGAAAGTGGGCAGCAGTAACACCGCCAAAAACAGACCTCGGGACGAGGACGAAGAAGCCGCCATTGACAACACTATCGATGAGAATGATAGTCCGTGGGTCGACAGCCCCAGCGAAGATGAGGATGAGGATGCGGACAAGCACAACGACAAGGACGACGCCACTCGCGTCCACCATGAGAATGCGATGAAGAAGCACCATGCCCTGCTTGGCAAGCACGAGGAGTGGTCGGAAACACACACCATTCTGACCGGCAGCAAACACAACCACAAGCAAAAGCATGCCCCCGTTCTCAACTTCGCCCGCTCTCCACCCAACTTTCACGTGTCTTGGAAGAAAGTGTCTCGGTTGAGCAAGGACCGCACCAGCAGCGTGGCAATGCGTGGCCTGGCACTCATCGACTGGACCACCTGGGAGTGGAAGGACATCATCACCCAGTCCTTTTCATGCGTCATGCGGACCCTGGCAGCAGCAGCAATCGCAGAGGCCAGCGTGATCATCTCGTACCGACACGAGATGATCCTGTGTCACCCACTTGCGGGCGCAGCAACCATACATCTTCACGCACAAAATGCCCTTGCCACCTTGCTTGTGAAGAGAGACCCGGGCCAAACGAGCGATCTGCCTCAGACGACCCTGACAGACCTTCTCGAATCTGGATCAGCATCTCAAGGTCAGCACAGCAGTGTGCTGACAGAGGGGGCCCTACCTCCGACTGGTTGCATCACCTGGGCTGATGGCATATACCTAACGGCGCCAAAGGGCGGTATTTCAAGACACATCGTGGAGCACGAGCTGGCACAGCTTGAACGAGACAAGGCATTGGGAGCACAGCAATGGGACGTGCAGAAGGTGATCGACGCAGTGCAGAACCTCCGTGTCGCCTGGCATGACCCGACGAACAGGGCACATGCATGTGAGAACCCACGGCTTGATGAAGACGTCACTTCTGCATTGCACACGCTCGTGAAGGTCTGTCTGTCTGTCTTCTTTTTTTTTCGTCGCACCACTTGCTCACCTGCGATGACGTTTCTGACAAGGCTCTGAACTTGAATGCATATCGACAGTGTGCAAAGGAGACACGCACCGTGACATTCGATCCTGAGGAGGTGACAGCACCACGTGAACACCTTCGCATCACCATCAGGTCCGAGTTGGTGCTCGAGAGTGAAGGTGACAGTGCGTTCATCATGGGAGCACCGACCGCACTTCATGTGCATGACATACCGACGAAATCGCAGTCAATCTGGCATCTTGACGAGCTTGCAAGGAAGTATTCGGAATGGCTTGCAGTGCAGGCAATGCGAACCAGGTCGAAGAAGACGTTCAAGTTTGAGAAGGATGATCTTGCGATGCTGGACGCAGTGTACACTCACGACGACAAGGGAGAGCCACAGACGAGCGACGTTGCTGGTCGTCGCAGCAGCAACAGCGACCGCGATGACAACGATGATACCAGCGAGGACGCTCAGGAGAGGTCAGCATTCGATGCCGATGATGACCCTAATGCCGACATGGTGGGAACAGAGGACAAGGGACCTCCTCCATCGGAAGGAGTTGTTGACGATGATGACGTGTCCCCAGTACATTTCCTCTCCCGTTCCTGTCCAAAATATGATGTGTCGATGTTGATCTGTTCAACAACACAGGACTTTGATGCGTACCAGGACATGCTCGACCCGACTTTGTTTGAAGATCTCCTGGTCAACACTCACGGAGAATTTATTTCGGTCGATGCACCCCCTCAAGGTGAGTCTGTTGTGGACAACAACACACCAACAGCGCATTTCGGGACCTGCTCCAAATGCGCTCCTTCTACACCTTGCATCAGGTTGTCGCGCATTTCAGGGGGGTCCTCAAATGTGTGAATTGTGCTCAGATCTTCTTTCGCTGATCCTGTTTCTCATGTCATATGTGCATCACAGTTCTCATTCCTGCAACACAAGAGTCGGGCCTGCTGGAAGAGGTCACCGAGGTCAATGAAGATCCGAGCATCGCAGACGCTGTGCCTGATCCATGGAGGGATTTCACTACCCTCCGTGACAACGACAATGACAACGACGACAACGTGTCCACAATACCATCTGCCTCTCAGGCTCGCCCTCTCATCTCAACACAGCTGGTCAGCTCACCGCCACGTGTGCACACATTGAAGATGTCCCGCAAGCATGATCGTGCACCCACCATGTCCTCCACAGGATCCAAGGATGGCACACAGTCCGCCGACCAGGAGAAGCAGACACAGAAGCCACCCAGATCTTCCAGTATGTCTCCACATGCCCACACTCTCTTTCATTCCATTCTGATCGTGACACCGACCATCAGAGCGTGTCATCAAACGGCAGAAGGCTGGCGATGCGATCGACATGTCCAAATTCTCTACCAGCACCACATCGAAAGATCGCTCCAAGTCCCATTTCATCTCCTCCTCCTCATCCAAGTCCGTTCCCCTCGACGAGACGCTCTATCAAGCTTGATGTTCTGTTGTGCTTGACATGCCTTCGGTGAGCATCCTCTCTCTGTCATCCTCCACTCTCTTTTCCTCATATAATATCCCCCTCCCATTTTCGTTTGTTCGTCCAGTTTTTTTTCGTGTGTACGATGTGACATATTCCACTCCTGTAGTCTGTTTCTCGTGTTCACATCCGCATGTAATCCTTCATGTCTTTGAGAAATCAATATGAGCGAGCAGACATCATGAGATTGTTCACACCCAGAAATCATCCTGACTGTCCGCATCCGTGGCCCCAGCGAGCGAGACATGACGTCAATCAATGAGATGCGAGACAGAACATATTCCGTCTCGTTTGTGTTCATGTGCATGCCTGGGTCATTCGTTCTCACACCCAACTCCTTGGACATCTGCAACAACAACATTGTCGCTTGTCCGCATCTCTGATGACAATTCTAAGTACACATTGGGATCAGTGGGAAAAGGAACGAACTCAGCCAAGTTGCAATCTGTGTTTATCGATATGGGCGATCGCTGTCGTCGTTCAGCAGGAAACAGCCATGTGTTCCACCTCATGTCAGGAACGATGCTGGTAGCCACAGAGAGATTCGTAAGTGAACGTGACGCAGCTGATAAACCAAAAGAGACGGCATGCGTCGTTGAAAAGCGCAGTGACGTCTCTGGCATCATAACGGGTGTCAGCACCCAGCGTGTCCTTTGAAAGTTGCCCAGTCCAGGTCTGTGAGTCTTGAACAAAGAAAGAAGAAATCGGCTAACTCACTCGCTCACATAAACGGAAACCCTGTTCCGAATCTAACTTGCCACTTTCCCCATAACACAGTCAGGGCTGAACACACTGCAACTTGTCGGTCGCTATGTCAGACATCGATTCATCATCTATCAGATCTGTCAGAGATGAGGAAGAGGACGTTCCCATCAGGTGAGTCTGAATCGAAAACCATCCCAGTCAGGTCCTTCCTCACCACCCTTGCATGCTCTCAGCGAAGACGAGCCTATTGTCGACGACGACGCTGATGGCGCCGACCACGACGTTCCATACAATGCCACAGACATTTCTGTGCATTTGTCTGCCAACAACGCCCCTCACCAGCGTGACGTCAAGGCTGCGATCTACGACCATGGTGTGGATCCCAACCATGCAGACCACATCTCGACGTTTTATGATGCACCTGTCTCCCCCATCTCATTGAGCACTCTCCGACGCCTTTGTGACAGAAAGGATGCCAAGGGCGCCCTGCGTCTCTTGTCTGGTCACCATCGCCTCGAGATCGACCCCCAGCTTATCGTCGACACCTCTGAACCAAACATCGTCCCTGCTGTCAGTCCACATTTTCTCGACTTTGTGATGTATATCGGCGACCATCAGGGACTGGACACTGTGCTCCCATACGACTGTGTCGATCACACATGGCATTGCCATCTCAACTTCTCTGCCATGTACCGTCTTTGGCCTGACAGCAAGCCGACTCGCCTCCCGTTCGATCCCCATGGCCGCATGATGTGTGTCGGCACATGCAAAGAGGAGCAAGTGTGGATCGCCATGGTGCTGAACGAGTGGCTCGTTCCAGATCACCCATTCAATGCATCAGGTGTCTGGCCACGTCTCCCTGGTCCGACCAGCGCCATGTCTTCCAAGCACGCACTGATGCTTGTCATGTTTTTCGCGCATGTCTTCCATGGCATGCGTCTCAGAGACTTCTGCTGCAGACAAGACTATCCGGAGGTTCTCAATCAACGTGCAGTCAATGACACCACAGACATATTGTGAGTCGATATGACGGTCGCCAGCACTGCAGCAGATTCACCTTTCTGATAGCCACAGACTCGGAGAAGCCTCCAGAGACTTCAACCTTCATATCATTGACCTTCAGATGGTCCACCAGCGCTTCATCGATGGCTGGGTCGACTGGGTCAGGCGAGCACCACAGGCCTGGAAAGTCGACCATTTCCTTCTTGACAACACCCCAGTGGCCATCACAGTGCGGTATGGCCAGAATCGGACCATCCTCATTCCTTCCCGCCTTTCAGCAGAGAGGCTGTCTTGGAAACGAGACCATTCCTATGATCACATCAAGCATCTCATGTTCTCCATTGCATCGCATATCAGGTCCGTCCGTCCGTCCGTCCGTCCGTCCGTCCGTCCATCCATTCCTTTTTGTTCGTTCATATTATTCAATGATGAAAATTATTATTATTTATAGCTTCCTTGATGTGCAGGAATGGGAAGACCTCCCGAGAGGGCAGGTTGCTGCACGTCATCCTATTGCATATGACGACTATGAGCCTGACACCCATCGCCCTGTCAACCTCAGGACGTATCCCACTGAAAACAGCTTTGGTGACGTCTTACATGCATATGATGAGGATGGTTTCCGCATCGTTCGGCAGAAGATTCTATCTCATGAGTCGACTGGCATGTTGATGGATCTTTCTCTCACACACACCCTGTTCCAGACAGACCTGGACGACTATGGGCATGTGCGAAACGACATCAAGTACACAGTGTACCCCCTTGCTTTCACTAGACATCTTGGCAACATACAGGGTGACGGCGTCATCGCTCCCTTCAGACGGAGAATGAATCTCATAGATGTCAAGCTTCGAGGTGGTATTGCGGATGGATCGCAACGCCGACGAGGCACACACCAGCGTCGACATCAGAGTCGCCCTCGATCCCAGCATGGTCCAGTGGAGCCTGGGCTTTATTCTGATGGAGAACACGACTCAGACTCAGACTCGAACTCTGACACGATGGACATAGACATGCCTGAGAGGCAAGTGCTGCCTCCTGTCCTTCATGCAGTGTGCTCACAGATATACAATGCTATTTCGCATCGCATTCATGATGCGGCGAAGTTTCATGAAGTCCAGCTAGGTCTGATCACAATGTCCCTCGCAGACATGATCACTTCCATGGTACCATCCAAGAATCGTTGGCAAAGAAATGTGGACTGCTGTCGCGGCGACCTTCCTCATGCTCATTGTGCACAGAAGATCGCTGGTCCTGGTCAACCACAATGCATGCGGTTCGAGAACACGTATCGTCTGGATGTACAATGTCTGCCGCAGTGCAAGCGTCATGGAGAGTGAGACCGTCTCTTCCTACTGCTACTGCCGTGCTGCTGATCGTTCCCATCAAGCATCATCTATGCAGAGGTGATCATGCCATTGAGCCAATCCTGGTGTCATCCCACTGTGCTTGCTGCCATCAAGAGTACTTTTGTCGTGCTCAAACCTGATGTGTGTTCTCACATATGCATGCTAGGAGCTGTCTCTGATCTCCCCTTGCTAGGTTGTTCCAGACCTCTTCCAATGTGCTACATATCCTCTCACATGTCTGATCAAGCACCTGTGGAGGAAACATGAGCCCATGCTTCAGAACGGCTATGTCGTTGATCCGTTTGAGCTGGAGATGGCTGCTATGCTTGAGCGCACGCTCAACTATGCTCATACAGGAAGCGTGGCAGTACTGACAAGGACGCTGATGGACAGGGCATGGCTCAGCATGTCGGTCATGAATGATGGTCTCCCATGCCTTTCTGCTTCTTTTGTCCCAGCAGGTGCTCTGTCAAGCGGACTTTTCACCATTCGACGAGAGAAATGGCCAGTGCACTCAGTGACACACATGCTGCTAACAGCATCACAACGATCACAGGAACTGACCTATGGCAAGGCACACTTCGCTGTAAGCCTATTTGTTTTCATTCAAATCCATGGTGCCTTTTCTCTGTCACCATATATGTACTGCCTCCCAAAAGCCTTCTCAAACAGCGATATCGCGCATTTCAAGGAGTCCTTGAAATGCGCAGTAGATCGTTCTCACATTCGTTTAACATGCGCATATTTGACCTATATCGCGCATGTGTCATTGTGTGCAGCACACACATTTTCGATATATGGCAAAGGGAGGGGAACAAAGAAGCTGACGATCGTTTCCAGAGATATGTATATTGCATCGTTTGCCATCAAATTGATGATGAAACATGCACCTTCTGAGAATCTGTGAGCCACACACAATTGCCATCAGATCCAGTGCATCGCTGTGCCCTCTATGGTGCAGAGATCACCCTCCAAAGTCTTGTCAATGATGCTCAGACTCTCATCAAGAACGCTGTACTACAGGAAGTGACACCAATGATTGAACAAGACGGTGTGGATGCCGATGCTGCTACCTTATGCAAGAAAGCATTATATCGCTGGTTGAAATCTGCTCACCCACTCTCACTGGAACCTAACACGCTCGCTGCACTCATAGAGGCAGTCATCAGACCAGTGGATGGGATTATGGAACTCAGGGCAACACAGCCATCATCAATCAGTCTTTCAAAGTTTGTGGAGAACATCATCACACATTGTAATTGTGCACCCATCCCTCGTCGCAAGCCACCATTCATTGCTGGTGGTCAATTTGTTCACATCACACAGGCAGTCATATATGAAATCAACAGTGTTGCCACTTGACAAGGCAGTTGCACAGGCAGGGACCTAGAGCATGTGATTCACAACAGCTTTGTAACTGCATGCTATAATCTCAAGATCAATCATGTTCCATGGTCAGAACCTCCAATTACAGGTCGCCGAGGTGCTCCATCCACACACGTCATCTATAATGTGTGGTTGAGCTTGGGAGCAAGAAATCCGACCACCACATCCACTCTACATGATCACAGTCACAATAACACTTCTGCCACCATCGCACATTGCACCTTTTATCCGTCTACCCTGCGCGCCAGACCCTCTGGTGTCCTTTTCTCACGGATGCGACCTTCTTCCCTGGACGTGACTTCCTTTTCAAGCTCTTTTCTTTCTCACCCCTTCTCGCTTCCCTTGCTAAATTTAACCTTTTCACTTCTTTTTTGATCTGTTCTCTCTTTTCGGTTCTGCTGAATTTCAGGGGTGGAGGGGGGGGGCAGACGGAGTTTTGATGGGGGGGTAAGGATCTGTACTTTGTGTTTGATCCACGTTTCACTCATGCCTTTCTGCTGCAGCAGCTGCACTCTGGCTTTCGACAACAAGAGCTTGTACTCTAGCCACAGGAAGAAATATGTTCCTACTGGTTCCCTTCACGACCCCTCCACTGGCCAGGTTATCACGCTTCATTGGAACCCCCAGGGCGTCTTTTTGTGCTATTGCTCTGACAGCAGGTGTCCACGTCCTAGTGGCTTTGTCACCATGGATAGTCTATGTAAGCACATGCACAAACTCAAGTCTCAGTGGCTGGGTCCCAAGGGAAAGCAACAGCATCAGGTAAGATAAATGTTTTTCCTTCTCTTTTTCATGGTTTCAGATCAGCTCATTTCTTTCTTTCTTTCTTTTTCCAGCCTCCTCCTTCAAACGCAACCAGAGAGGAGGAGGATATCTGCCTTGATGCAAAGGTCCTTGTTAGTCAGGCTTCTGGTGTAGAGAAGGACCAGATTATGACGTCCCCGTCTCTGGCCACCATTGAGTCCCCAAGTCATACTGGGTGGTTCAGCGTGAGTCTTTTTTCTTTTTTTTCTGAACTTAAAATGGAAAAGAAACTGAAACTGGATGCAGACGTGACAAAAGGAATTGGACGCATCAATGGATACCATGATGGACACTATCCCTGAAACCACCACCACTATGGCTGTGGTGACGACCCTCAGGACTGATGATGAACACCACTCTGATGAGGAGAACACCTGTGAACCAATTTCATCTCTGATCTCAGAAGAGGTGGAGGAGGAGCTGGACAGCAGGGATAGCGCACCACCCATAGTCACTCAGCCTTACCTAGACAGGTTGTGTTTGTCTGTCAATAGCGAATTCAAGCTCCTCCTTTGTCAAATATGTCAAGAAGCGGTCTAAAACAATGAAACTTGGGCGCACCTACGCAACAAGCACCCTGAGCTTCTGGCTGTGTTTGATGGAACCTTGTTCCTGAAGACTCTTCGAGAGCTAGGTCTGGATCCAGCTGAGGAGCTCCCTAGAAATATATCTGGTCCTAGAAGCCCTGTTCATGGCCTTTCTGTTATCCAGGATACGTATGCCTGCACTTATCCTGGCTGTACCTCCATCTTGGCCAACAAACACTCTGCACAAAGTCATCGCCAGAAATGGCACAAGGGTGCCTCCTTACCTGATGGATGGCGACCATGCAGAGCCCAGCGCCTGAAAGAGAAAGGACAAGGAAGACTTCGCATCCTTTGGGAAGTCACTGTGGAGAATAACAGCAGATCATCTCGTGCGCTTGTGCAGCAGCTGAAGCAAGAGTTAGAAGAAGAACTGGAAGCCTATCGTGTGCACCCCCACCTGCCAAGAGATCCTCGCCTTTTCAGTCCATGGCTGCTGTTCACTGGTTGGCCAGCTTATGTTGACAGTCTTGGACGATCCAAGGAAGCAGTTTATGACCTTGTGTCTCTACCTCGATCAGAAGAGATGGCTTATTGATCTCTGCCCATGGTTGTGTATACATACCTTCAAGCAGCGGTCTCTCTCATTGACATCATCGACGAGCTGGTGCTAAAGTGCTTGAATTCCCCAGACCCCACTGCCAAGTAAGTTTTATTTCCAAAAAAAAAAAAAACAAAACCGCTTTTTCTTTTTCTTTAAAATAAACTGAAACTCTGAAACTGATTGTAGAGGCGTCTCTAACACCCCTTTTCACAAACATCAATTAGATAGGTTGATAGCTTTTCTTAGGGTGGCCCTCGGGTGGATTCTCTGCTATATTTTCTAACCCTAAGTTAGGGTTAATTCAGGGAGGAATGGTCTTTCATATGACTAAGGAAAGGGTGTGGCTCTATGATAGGGTGTGAATGGGGTCTGCTCAGTAGATGGGCCCTCTATCTCATGGATAGGGTGTGAATGGGGTCTGCTTAGTGAGTGGGCCATCCATCCTATAGATAGGGTGTGAATGGGGTCTGCTTAGTGAGTGGGCCATCCATCCCATAGATAGGGTGTGAATGGGGTCTGTCTAGTGGATGAGCCATCTATTCCATGGATAGGGTGTGAATGAGGTCTGCCTAGTGAATGGGCCTTCTATCTCATGAATAGGGTGTGAATGGGATCTGCTTAGTGAGTGGGCCATCCATCCCATGGATAGGGTGTGAATAGGGTCTGCCCAGTGGATGGGCCTTCTATCCTATGAATAGGGTGTGAATGGGGTCTGCTCAGTGGATGGGCCTTCTATCCTATGGATAGGGTGTGAATGGGATCTGCTCAGTGGATGGGCCTTCTATCCCATGGATAGAGTGTGGATGGGATCTGCCCAGTGGTTGGTTGGGCCCTCCAACCCATGGAGAGGGTGTGGATGGGATCTGCCTAGTGGATGGACCCTCCATCTTATGAATAGGGTATAAATGGGGCTTGCCCAGTGAGTGGGCCCTCCATCCCATGGATAGAGTGTGAATAGGGTGTGAATGGAGTCTGCTCAGTGAGTGGGCCATCTACCTATATGTTTCCCGGGTTTCACCCCTGAAACCCGCGTCCCTGCGTCCCCGCGTTCCCACCAGCCCAACTCCGGTCCGACCTGTCATGTCCCCGCCATACCCGACATAGCCGATCCAGACCCGACTCTAGCCGACTCTAGCCGACCTAGCTGACCTCTTCCCAATATAGCCGACTTACCTGATGCCTTTGCTGATGCTTCCCATCCCTATGTTCATCCTCCGCCGTCCCCCTCCCTTGGCACGGGGACACAAGCACCAGGGATGCTGTCCCCGTCTCCCTTGGCGGGGACATAAGCGCCGGGGATACTGCACCGCCCCTGTCCCCGTCCCCTTGCATGGGGACACAAGCGCTGGGGACGCTGTCCCCGTCTCCCTTGGCAGGGACATAAGCGCCGGGGACACTGCACCACCCCTGTCCCCGCCCCCTTGCACAGGGACACAAGCGCCGGGGACGCTGTCCCCATCTCCCTTGGCGGGGACATAAGTGCCAGGGACACTGCATCGCCTCTGTCCCCATCCCCTTGCATGGGGACACAAGCGCCGGGGACATAAGCGCTGGGGACATAAGCGCTGGGGACATTGCACCGCCCCTGTCCCCATTCCCTTGCACAGGGACATAAGTGCCGGGGACGCTGCACTGCCCCTGTCCCTGTCCCCTTGCGCGGGGACATAAGCGCCGGGGACGCTGCACTGCCCCTGTTCCCATTCCCTTGTGCGGGGACATAAGCGCTGGGGACACTGCACCGCCCCTTTTCCCGTCCTCTTGTGTGGGGACACAACCGCCGGGAACACTCTGCTGTCCTCATTCCCTTTTGCTGTGGGGACATAAGTGCCCTCTGGTCCTGTCTCCACCCCATTTCTTCTCTATCGTACAAAGGATTGGGATGGTGGCGGGAACGGAGGCGGGGACAGATGTGAGGACAGAGATAGGCATAGGGATAGGGACATAACCGCCGGGGACAGTTTTCCCATCCCTTTGGCAAGGTGGTCACATAGGCGCTGGTGACCACACTCTTTTTCCCATCCCCTTGGCAACAACAGGGACAACACTCCCCGTCTCATTGGTGGCCACAGGCACATAACCACTGTGCTAGTACCTGTCCCTGTCCCCATTTCTACTCATTCACTACACTACCCGCCTGCCCACTTTTTTTTTTCGCTCTTATCTATCCTCCTACCTACTTTCCCTTACAAGAAAACTCTTCATTACCACATATTCCGAACCCTTCTTATACATACCACCATCTCTCAGGAGCCCTCCTATCATTTATAGAACTATCTATCATTTTCCACACCCTGCAGGGTAGCACATCCTTATAATTATAATCTTCACCCTAAAGGGTCTTTGCGAAAATTGGTTTCACTGACGACCCCGACTCTGAATATCTAGCCCATCCAACCATCATTTCGAGCCACTGACGCCAATCCGCCGCCGCCCCGATTTAGTAAATTCACCCTTTGACCCTTTCCTTTTCCAGAGCTCGTCCTTATCCGATCCCAACCATCCAATTAATCCCCCTGCCCTCGTAGTCCTCCGCCCCCGAAAAACGTTAGTCCTACTCTCACTAGCTAGCGACGCTATGATCCTTTAGCGATCTATCCCGATCTACCGCTTTTCTCACTGCCGACCGCTACCATGAGTCTATCGATAGAAAACGCTCATATAATGCCATCCCGCCCTCGCCCGAACAGCCTGATCGCTTCTGATCTCCATTCTATCTCCTCCTACCTCTCATGTCTGCTCCCCAGAACAACTTTCTCTGTCATGCGAATGACTGTTTCGCTCCGACCGCCACTCCGACAGGCCACCATCATGCCTGGAATTATCACCTAATTCCAGTCCCATTTCATGTGGACGGTGAAACCCTCTGTTTCACTGTCACTGTAGGCAAGTTGATATGTCCCATCGGCCCTTGCGGTTTCACTGTCAACAGGAGGGACCGCGCCAATAAGCACATGCGCGACGTCCATTCCATCGACCTGAGCCAGACCGACTTCTTCCGACCGCCTTTAGGTCTATCTCCTCTCCGTTCCATGATTCTCCCTCATAACTCACTCCTTTTCTTTCTCAGATTCCATTCCGACCAAGGGAGGCCCGCCCATTTCCGCTCACCCCGCCCCCGCCCCCGCCCCCGCCCCTGCCCCACCTACACCTCCCCGCCGCGCCGACCAGGCCCAGAGGCTCCTGCCTCTCTCTGATCATTCAGGTGATTTCATCCCTTTCACTTTCACTCTTCCCATCTCTATCTTCTTACCATATTCCTACCTCTCCCTCCAGGTCCCCAACCCTCCATAGCCCATTCGCTCTCATCGCTCCCTCGAGTTCAGCTCGACCCAGAAACAGACTATCTCCAAGGAGGCGGCATTTTGGACCACGTCGGCGTCTGGTTCCACCGCCAACTCAGAGTATTCATTTGCAGGGCATGCAGGGTCTGCCTCACCACTAACATGCTTCAGGGTCATTTCGACTCTCACCACTCCCGCCTCGTTCTCTCTCCCTCCATCACCGCCTTGATACAATTCGCCCAAAGGAACGCGGTCTATTCGAACCAGTCCGACGTCCCGCTTCCCGCACCCGACGGCCCGCCCGTCCAAGGTCTCCCTGCTCCCCTCCTCGGTTACTCTTGTTCCCTCTCAGGCTGTCACTACTGTGTCAAAGACGAGTCCTGTATCCGCAAACACAAGAGAAACGCCCACAAGAGCCTACCCCTCACTGACCTCACCTACGCCACTTGCTCTTTGCAGACCCTCTTCAGTGGCTTCGGTAAAGCCTACTTCAAGGTCGACAGCGCACTGAAGAGGACTGACGACCACGACCTTTATGCCGCCCTCACTCATCTCGGCGAGACCGCCGACGCGGAAGCTCGCTCTGCCGTGACCGACCATGGTCGCACCCCGCCTGCCCTTCTAAGGGTCACCGGTTGGCTCGAACACTTGCCCGACGTTCGAGCTGGGAAATTACTCCGCCAGGCTGCCCTCGCTCTCAAGGACAAGCGTTCGCCCACAGAGCTCGGCGGAATCCTCCCACACCTCGAGAACGCCATCGACCGCCATTTCCACACCTGTCGGAAGATCTTGGATGGCCATGGTAGCAGGCTCACCGTCCTCAAAACCCTCCTTTACGGAGCGAACATACCAAGCGACGGGTGAGTGATTCGATCCACCACGTTTTTTATTCCATCGACTGACCCCCTCTCAGAGCGAAACACTGGAGGACCCTCCCCGAAGACAACCGACAGTACCCCGCGTTCGTAAAACAATGGGTCGCCGCCATCTTTCGCACTCGTTTCGGTCCCGCAGCGCCCGACGGCGGCTTCACCTTCGCCCTCTCCAAAGAGCAAGACGACCGCCTCCTCGATTTGAGAAACGCCTTGCGAAACCAGGTCAAGAACGAGGTCCAGATAGATGCCTGCTACCAGGCCTTCGTCTGGACCATCGTTTCCGCCACCGTCGGAAGGGATTGGAAGGACCTCACCCAAAGATTCCTTTGGCTCCGCGCCCTCAAACCCTGCGGCAATTTTTATTCCGCCCAAGCGTTCACTCCAGATCTCGCCAAAATTAAATATTTCATTCGTCAGACCGTCCTTCTCGAGACCCTCGTCGGAACCACCCGAGATGAACACATCCCCACAGAGCGTGACGACGTCAAGTCAGTTCTTTTTTGAAAACGAACCTTCCCGACCCGAACCATTTCTGACCTTCCACCTTTGCAGGCGCATGGCGGCGTTCCATGCCAAGGTCTTGGCCTTGGGGTTGCCGACCCCGTTCAACATGGTCACCGAGCTCTCCCAGTTCGCCTCCTCCATCGTCTTCTCCGAGACCAAGGACCCGAAAGTCACCATTTCCCCCGACTTTCGGTTCTTTACCGTGCGCACTCACACCATGTCCTTGGACAAGATGCGCGATGGGATTATCCGCCTCATCGATCACGTCTGGGCTCTTTACAAAGACATCACCCGCTGTTCCCCCATCGTTTGCAAGCTCGAGCATATCATCGACGATCTCACCAACGACGCCCGCGGCTACTGTTTCCTCGAAGAGTGCCCCTTCCGCGAAAATCGACTGAAGATGTTCAAGTATCTCGTCACCACATACGACCTCGCTCGCCTCGATCACGCTGGCACTCTTTGCTGGAACGTTCCCGAGGTCAAAATGTTCCTCGAGAAATGCGAGCGCATGTGGGATGCGCTCATCCATCTTCTCTTCATGACCGTCGGCGTCTCTACTCGGGCCGCCCAGTTCACTCGCCTTCAGATAAGGAACGGCGACCGCCAGCGGAACCTTCAGTTCCGCCTCAATGAAATGTTCTTCGTCACTCGGGACGGAAAGACGAGCGGCATAGTCGGACGCGACTCTTGCGTCCCTTCCTTTCCGCCATCGCAAGTCACCCAAATATTGCTAGAGCTCCTCGGTGGTGGACTTCGAGAGGCGGAGGCCCTCTTGACTGGCATCGTCTATGGCTCCGAAGCCAGAGAGAACCATAGAACGTGAGCGATCCCCTTCCCCTGCTCTTTATTATATTATATTCATTCATTCCCGATCTTCCTTAGCTATCTTTGCATGCGACGAGGCAAAAGGATGGACCCCGACTACTTTTATGAAACATTTCAAGCCCGAAACCGGGACTTATTCGATTGCGCTTGGGGGTGCCAGGATTATCGCCAGGCTGCGATATCTATGGCGCGACATTTCATATCTCCTGACGCCACCCTCTCTGCTCTCGACGACGCTCTCGCGGAGGCCGCCGATCACTCTACCG
>JBBPMH010000657.1:0-19264 GCA_038090235.1 Pulveroboletus ravenelii
TGAGAACATATCAAATTTAAATATTATAAGATTAGCAACAAAAATGTTGCAATGAGTACCCTTGATAAATTGTTAAATAGTGCCTTAACCAGAAGGAATTACATAAGCAATGTATATATCCCCTGAACACCCATTTCAAGGGCTATCTATCATTCTCTGGGACTATGAGCCTAGCATCAATGCTTCATGAGATATATATCAAACATTACAAATGTTGCAATCATTGCAACATTTTTGTTGCTCAGTGTATACAGGATATCAAGGGAAAAGTGGGTGTCTGTATTGATAAACTAAATAGGGAGGAAGGGAGGGAAGGAGAAGATATAAGGAGAGAAGGTTTGATGAGGATTGGTATCTAAATGACTATGGCAACAATAAAAAAAATGAAAGACAAGAGTGAAAAAGCTAAGAAACTGTTATGATTCACTTACATTTTTCTCTTTCTTCCTCTTGACCCCTATGTCTTATCATGCCCTGTGCCCTGTTAGTCATATGGACTTACACTCCTCATCCAATTCTCTTGTATCGGACTAGTGCTCCACACTTACTCATTGTTTATATTTTACCATTCGTCATCTTACTTATATGCTTCATCAGCCCTGTATGTCCTCCATTTGCTCTTGTCTTGTTATGTTTGGTTTCCTCTTTGTATATAAACCTGCCTCATAGATACTGCTATCCTCAGCTTAGACCTACTTAGCAATTTACCTTGTTTCTCCTCTTCATGTCTTTGCTCTACACTTGAGTGAGCACTCTGCTCAGACCTTTGTCCTTGTCCCCTGCCGACTGTTTGTTGGGCAGACCCCTCATCCTTTTGCCAACCATTAGTTGGGCGAACCCTTGACCCTGCTGGTTGCAGGCTATGTCCCTCATCCTCATCTCACTGTAGCCATTTGCTGACAGCTTCTCTCATCCTTGTTCCTTAAGCCAAGTCCATGTTTGATCCTTTGGGATCAAGTGTAACAGAAACAGGTAAAGAAAGAAAGGAATGGTTGAACTCACCTGAATTTATAGATAAAAGGGACTGCTGGGACAACAAAGGTAAGTTGCATCAGTTTCTATGATGATGCTGTGAGAAGAGAAACGTACTGTCATGGTCAGAATATGAAAGGTGCGAGCATGAAAGACACAGCACTCCTCATCAGTGAAAGTGTGACTGGTGGAGAAGATCTAGAAAAATCAGTAAAACAGAAGCACAAGTGAGAAGAAGAAGTGGCCAAAGCAATTCTGGGGTACACACAATTGGATCTGATAGTGAATGAAAATGACCTGTGATTCAGAACATGAACTTATGAGGGAGTATCTGGAACTGGAGCAACAAGACAGCAAGGCAGTCAAAACATAAGATATCAAGAAGGAGAACCAAAAATGGAAGCTGAAGAGGGATACATTGTGAGTGACACTGGCACTAGAAGGCCAGTGAATGGTGGTGCTATATGATGAAGGTGAGCACACTCATGGATATAGAATTGATGTTGTCTGTTTAGAGAAGGTGACACGTGATCTTGGGCAGCACCTGTTGGAGAATGAGAGTGAGCATGTCTACAAGAAAATGCCAGAAGAGGGTCTAGTTAGGCTCTTCCAGATGATGTATGATGCAAAACAGACTCATTGGGATATTGATGAGAAGCTGAACATGACTGGAGCACCATGAAAGTGGGTGGACTTGCTAAGCCAGGATTATGTTTGGGCATTCATAGAGTGCATGGAGAGTATGGGGATTCATATATTCAATGGGAAGTCAACAATGAAGCTGAATAGGCTATATGTGGCAATGATGGGACCAGGAGGTGGGGTGAGTGTGAACTGGACATGATTGGTATCAATTAGCTCACAGGATGGCAGGATGGACAGATACTGTCATATATGGTTTGTCAGATAGAAGATTATGTCTGTGAATGCTTCAATGATGTATCTGTGAACAAAGCAGAGGTAGACTGACTGTATGAGGAGGGTTCCTTGCAGAGGACACATGTCAGGAGACATCAAAGGTGACACAGGTTGTGATGCACATTATTTATCAAAAGATGAAAGCAGGGAATGGTACAGTCTTTGCAATCCATCAGTGCTTTGATAACACTTTTGACCAGCACCTGGGTCCATTGTCAGGGCAAGAGTTGTTGTTTGTGAACCAAAAGTCTCATTGCTGGGTGGAGGGACTGAAAAGATACTACCAGAAGCTGGTGGTGGAGCTATCCAAGGTTGTCGCAACAATCAGAGAGATGATGGATGGGAAGGAAGATGATCCTACTTTGAAATGTTTGAGATGGGTGGTGGCAAAGGTGAAAGTGTTACACACCATGCTTACTGTCTCACATCCAGATGAGTCATTGGGAATGCTCCCATTCATGTCCTGACATGTTTTCAACCACATGGTGGACAGGCTTGGAACTATCTCCTGTGCACTTGAAGAGGTGAGTTAATTCTGACCTTCTATTTCAAAAACATCCATATATCACACATAAACAGACATTCCAGTTATGCATGATAGTCCTTTGATCACACTCTTGTTTAGTTTTGTAGGTGGTGGGAGTAGATGATTGGTCTTCTGGATCTCTGAGCACTGCAATGGTGAGAGCCATTATGTGTTATTATGAGATCATGGAAGATTATTATAAAACTGTGGTATGCAAGGTAATCTATAATATCTCTGGACCCTATACTTAGTAATCCTGCTTTACTGTACTTATGTTCCATTCTTCACTTACCTTGTACACCACCTATCTCTCTTTATAGCCCTTCCGACCCTGGAGCATAGCTCCATTGTTCTTTCTACTCTGCCTCTGGCTCCAAGCTATTTGTTCCCATACCAGTGCTCCTTCTCTGTATATAAGACTCCATACTATGTTGTACATACCTCAGTTCAAATATCGACTAAGATTACTTCCACTCTCTCTGACCTTCTACTTGAGTCTTGACAACTCTCCTCTGACCCTCTGACTATCCTTTGTTGCTTGTAACAAGGCCCCTCTGACCCTTCACCCGACCCTTAGTAAATTCAGGACACCTGGACTTGTGACAGGGCACACCACATAGAGTGAAGCCGAAGTCCTGTCCAAACTCCAGAGTTTCGGAGTTACCCCTCAGAGTTCCATTCTTAACAGTTGCTTATACATGTCATGCCACCCAGGTTGTCTACATTGTATGGGTGGAATATGTGTCACTTGTAAACATGGAGACATAGCTTTCAGATATAACCATACCGAAGTGCATCAAACTCCAGAAGTTGCTGCTTGCCCTATTTGGAGTGGACAACAAAGGTGTCATAACAAAGGAATTACACTCCCCATGCAATGTCACCTTGAGCACTGTGACAAGTAAAATAACCACTATCACAACAGGAAACAAAAGCAAGATGGCACAGAAAGGTAAACAGAAAAAGGATGACAGTGACAGCGATGACACCACTGGAAAGGATGGTGACAATAACAAAGACAACAGTGCATGGGTCAACAGTGACAAAGAGGAAAGCAATGGTGAAAAGGGCAGAGAAAAGGCCAACAGAGTTTAAAAGGAAATATGAAAGCATAAGTTGCTTCTGGAGAACTACCAGGAATGGTTTGAAATGCTTGCCATGCTCACTGTGAGCAAGGGAAGTGGCTGCAGCAGGATCACACCCATACCCAATTTTGATCACTCCCCACTGAACTTTTTCAAGAAATGGATGAAATTGTCCCATGTCATGGAGGACTCATCCTGTCTGTGATGAGAAGACTCTCCCTGGTTGACTGGATGACATGGGAATGGAAGAATATCAACAGCCAGTTCTTCACACATGTCATGTGCACCTTGGCAGCAGCCATGATCACAAAGTCCACAATGATCATCTCATATTGACACAAGTTGATATGTTGCCATCCTGAGGGTGGTGCCATGACAATCTGATTGCATGCACAGAATGCCATCATGCCCCTCCTAATCAAAAAGGACCCAGGACAGACAAGCACCATTGGTCAGAAAAGTGTGTTAACAGCTTACCTCCTACAGCTATGTGCATGACTTGGGCCAATGAGATATATCCCCTGCAGCCCAAGTTGGGTCAGATCACTGCTCACATTATTGAAGATGAGCTGGAGAGTCTGGTTTATAACTGGACCCAAGGGACACAGAGACACAATATCCAGAGGGTTGTGGATATAGTCCAAAACATGTGTGTCACATGGCACAACTCAACCAACAGGGCTCCTATCAGACTCCAACTAGGTGTGGTCAGTTGTGGTCAGTCACCATGCACCAGAGTCCAAATAACAATGAGGATAACAACAACAACAACAAGGTTGCAAATGATGATAACGAGAATAAGAACGATGGGGACAAGAGTCAGAAGAAGGGCTTGGAATATAATCCTCATAAGGATCCACCCCTGTCTGATGCCATAGATGAAGACACTGATGAGAACCATTCCCTCATGTATTCTTTCTTTTCTATATTACACTTTATATGTTTTCAAACATCTGAATGTGTGATTGTTAGAGCATCTTTGATGACATTGCAATATATGAAGCTCTCCCTGTAACATCCTATGGAGAGTTCATCTTAACTGGAAGTGTAGAGAAAGATACATCCATATCCCTCTTTCCCCCTTATCACACATATCTGAGAGGTCAGGATGTGTGTGATACCTCTCCTTTACCCTTTCCCATAATCGTACATTATTCTAACATGATTCCTTTACAGTTCTCATCCCAAACACCCCTGAAGACTGCTCTTTCTCTCTTGACAATGTCACTGAGGTGGAAGAGACAACAGACCCTGTCTCTCAGTACATGAACATTTTTGACAATATTCCCACTCAGCCCATCCTTTCCTCCCCTGCCCCATCCCCCCACCTCACCTGCAACTTGGAGTCAAGCATGATCATGCCTCTACAATGTCCTCTATCAGCTCCAAGGAAGGACACACCACTGACAAGCAGCAGCACTCCATGTCTGTCTTCAAGTCTCCCATAAGCAGTGCATATCACTCATTCTTGCTCACACACTCACATCTCACTCATCCTTCTCAGAATGTGTTCTGAAGTGTGTTAGACATACCAGAAAAGATCCTGTACTGCCCAGCCTTGCCCCCATGTCCACCCACCCCAATGATTATCTCATCCCCATTTCCACTGCCACTGTTGCCTTCTCCTCCAAACATGCTGATTTGGACAAATCTCTTTATCAAGCATAAGCATCTCCAGTATGCATCTCATTCCCTTCTCTCTTTCCATTTCAAATCTCTACCTCCAGATTTTTTTTCCATGTACACATCCCTTTATACATTTATACAACCATGCGTTTTTCTGTACAATAGTTCCTTATTACCATTATATCTGTTATGTATCTGCTACTAGCAGATGATTCTGTCTCATGTTATCTCTAGTATCAAATGTCAATCCCAGTGAAAACTGGTTATGACCAGATAGGGTCATGTATGATCAGATATAGATCTGGGATATTTTTATCATCAAATCATTCTGCTTACTCTGTTTCATACTTAGACTCTTTTCCTCTCTCCTCTGATAGGCTCTGTACTATAGCTCTAACTCCACTCTGATTGCAATGCTGATTATTGCTTGACTGGTTGCTGGTTGCATTACTTCATCTCTTCATTTTCCATTACAATACATTCCTTGCTTAGTTCTCCATTCCTTGCTTAGTCTTGCTCAGCCTTCTTGTGTTAACAGCTGGATTCACTCAGCTGGAGCTCACTGTCAGAAACTATGAATTAAGAGAAGCTGCTAGCTACACATACCTGGAGCTCACTGTCAGAAACTGAGAGAGCGAAGACAGTGAGCTCTGACTACATCCAAAATGCTACACAACAATGGTAAATAGTGTGCCACAATGTGACTGACTGTATGACTAAGTAAATGGCCTGAAAAGCACAGTGTGAATCACAATTAACATCTTGTTTCACCTCCAATGCTATATTCTTGTCATATCCCATGCAACCCCAACCTCTGGATCCAACTCTGGTGTATTCTTGATGAGTGCACACCCTAGACCCTCTGGACCTTGTACTTAGATAATCCTGTCTTACTGTACTTACATTTTATTCTTCACTTACTTTTATATACTGCCTGTTTCCCTCATAGCCTCTCTGATCTTGTGCTCCACTTAGAAGCACAGCTCCATTGTTACCACTCTGCCTCCAGCTCTGAGTTACTGGTTCTCATACCAGTGCTCCTCCTCCATATATAAGACTCCATACTTTGTCATAGATATCTCAGTTCAAATATTGACTAAGACTTCCCTAGTCCTCTCTGACCCTCTGCTTGAGCCTTGATAGCTCTCCTCTGATTCTTCCTTGACCTTCATTGCTTGCAACAAGGTCACTCTGACCCTCACCTGCCCCCTCCATAAATTCAGAGCTACCAGACTTGTGACAGAGGTGCACCACATATAGTGAAGCTGAAGCCCTGTCCGAACTCTGGAAATCCATAGTTATCCTCAGAGATATGATCTTGACAGTTCTCATACATACAGTACTACGTCTGAACTCCTGTATATAAGTCCAACTCACTGAGGACTTACTCCTCAGTTTAAATATTGAAGTCTTTTGTCTTCTTCTCTTCACTGTTTTCCCTCCTGTCTGATGGATTCTGTCTCTGTCCCTTTGACCCCCTCCTTCCTGACCTCTGAAATATAAGAACCCAGGATCACCAGGGCACAGTGCTCCATCTGAGTTGCTGAAGCCAAAGTCCTCACCCCTTTGAACTCTGCCCAGTCCCCCCTTTGTGCACTCTCTGGTTGGAGTTAGCAATGGAGTGGAGCAGACCCTGACAGTATATTTTAACTCAAGCTGTTGATCCTGTCTTACTTATTGTGTTCTGCACTATTCAGACTTGTTTGTGCTCTTACATACAAGAAGTAGTTCCAACCTCCAACCTCACCACCCTCCCTGACAAATAGCCTTGTATACCAGGTTGAATTGACTCCAGCACAGGCAACTTTCTCTTGTTCTCTTGCCACACTGCTCTGGATGAGCTGGCAGGTGACCCTCACACTCTGACATTGTCTGCTCATCAGCCCCTGCCCAAGCCACCTCTATTGGACCCCAGGAATGATCCCAATCCCAGCAACAGTGGCAGCAGCAATGATGACCACAACATTAATAATAATGACAATAAAGACAAAGAAATCCCTATTGGGGATCTATTCACACCTCCTGATCCTGATCCTGCTCCAATAGTCACTTTGGCAAAGGCTATTAAGATCCTAGCCAAGTCTAACTCCTTTGATCAACCTTTGTTGTTGACCCACACCAAGGTCCATGAGCCCAATATGTTCAACAGCACAGACCAAAAGAAGCTTTGTGCTTTCCTGGTGCAGTGTGAGTTGAACTTCCAGGATTGCCCCAAGGCATTCTAGACTGACTGGGTGAAGGTTACCTTCACACAGTCATACCTTACCAGTATGGCACTCAAATGGTTCAAGCCTGACATTCTCAATTCCTACAATGATATCCTCCATCCAGTCTGGATGGATGACTATTGTGAGTTTGGTGATGAAAGACACCTAGCAGATGAATAAATATGTCATTGAGTTCAACCAATTGGTGAGCCAAGTCTGTGGCTATGGGTCTGGAGCCCTCTGCCATATCTTCTATATGTTACAATTCACTTATATTTTCCTCTTTCCTTGCCTTAACCCCTGTCCCCTATGTCTTATTTTTTGCCCTTTGCCCTGCTTAGTCATATGGACTTAGTCTCCTCATCTGATTCTCCTGTATTGGACTCATCATTCCACTCTTACTCATTGCTCCCCTTTTGTCATTTATTGTTTTACTCATATGATTTCTTAGCTTTGTATGTTCCCTGTTTTCTCTTGTTTCACTATGTTTATTTCTCCCTCTGTATATAAACCCATCTCATAGGTATGGCTGTCCCTAGCTTAGACCTACTTGGCAATTTACCTTGTTTCTCCTCCTCGTGTCTTCACTCTACATCTGAGTGAGTACTCAGCTCAGACCCTTGTCCTTGTTCCCTGCTGACTGTTTTTCAGGCAGATCCCTTACCCCTTCGCCAACTGTCTGTTAGGCAAACCCTTGACCCTGTTAGGCAGCCCTTGACCCTGAGGCTATGTCCTCAGTCCTCATCTTATAGTAGTCATTTGCTACCCATCCACTTCATCCTTCGTCCTTAGCCAAGTCTATGTTTGACCCTTCTGGATTAAGCATAACACTATAACAGCCTCCCTAATTGGATCAAGGATGAAATCTCCTGGGTAGGCAAACCTCCAATCTTGTCTGAGCTTCACACCCTAGCCCAGACCATTGGGAGTGCAAGTCAGAACTTGCCTACAGGGTGTCATCCCCTCTTGTTTTCACTCCTGTCTCTCTGACTGGGCTTATGATGCTGGTATCCTTACCTTTCAGGGTTATGTCTTTGTGCCAGACTCTCTTCACTGGGAGGTTGTGTCTCGCTACCATGATCATCTCTTCACTGGTCACCCAGGTTATCTCAAAACTTGTCAACTTGTCTCCTATGACTACTGGTGGCCTGGTCTGGCTACCTTTGTCCACCATTATGTACATGCAGGGTTGTGCTGCTTTCCAGCAGCATAAGGTTAATACTCACCTAACTGTTGTCCCACTTACACCAATTTCCTCCACTTATACCCATTCCTTCCAACAAATCTCTTGTGATCTCATCACTGACCTGCTGCTTTCTGATGGCTTTAATGGTCTTTTGGTTGTGGTTGACCATGGGCTTACAAAGGGGGTAATTTTGTGCCCTACTAACAAAACTGTGACTGCCAAAGGAGTAGCCCACCTTTTCTTCTACAAAGTCTACTCCTGATTCCACCTCTATGACAAAATTATCTCTGATTGTGACCCATAGTGTGCCTCTGAATTTGCCAAATCCCTCACCTCCCTCCTAGATTATTCCCTTTCTCTCTTCACTGCTTATCACCCACAGACCAATGGAGAGGCAGAATGGGTCAACCAGGAAGTGGAAACCTATCTCTGCATCCTCTGTCACAATAACCCAACCAGCTGGGCTGAGCATATTTCCATGGTGGAATTCACACATAAAATTGCACTCACTCCATCACCAGCCAGTCCCCCTTCTACCTCATGATAGGGTATGAACCTAAACCCCTTCCCATGGTCATCTCCAAGACAGCTCTCCCCACAGTCGAATCTAGACTATAGACTCTTTCCCACATGAGAGACAAAGCACTGGCAGTCCATGAACTTGCCCATCAGCTGATGAAGGCATGGAATACATGAGGCTTCACCCCCTGGAAACATGGTGATAAGGTTTGGCTTGAGGCTAGGAATCTGAAGTGTTTCCTCACCAGCCCTAAATTTTCCCCTAAACGAGAAGGACCCTTTGTCATCACCAAAATCTTATCACCTATCTCTTATCAACTCCACCTCCCAACAACCTGGAAGATTTACCCCATATTCCATGCCTCCCTCTTATCCACCTATTGCGAAAATGATATTTATGGCCAGAACTTCCCAGCTCCACCCCTGGAGCTAATAGATGGAGAAGAGAAGTATGAAGTTGAAAAGATCATATGTCATTGTGAAGCTCCATTCCAACAGAGCTATCTCATCTGATGGAAGGGCTATTCTGCTGAGGAAGACTTATGGGTTTTGGAGCTTGAAATGTCCAATGCCAAGTGAATGCTTGATGCATATAAATACCTCCACTCCAAGGTCTTCTCCCTATCTCCTTCTGTCTCACACTTCACCAAAGCAATGTCCATCAGCCTCACTAACCATTCCAATGTCACCTCCCCCCTTGTTTTCTCTGACCTTGTCACCTACAGTCCTCCTATGTCTCCTCATTGTACAGAATTGGCTATGGAATCTCCTCCACCCTACCAGAGCAGCACTAAGGACCCTTCTTCTTACATTCTTATAATTAATAATAATGATCATGTTCCCCTCTCCAGCACACTTTCCTCCGAGTTCTCCATAATCCCTTCTACCTCCATTTCCACTAGTGGATTGTACTTCTTCACCCCCACTGAGCTTGCAGAAATCTCCCCCATTCCCTTGCCAGCTGACCCAGTATGTCATCCAGATACTCCCTGACCTGAATCTGAGGATATCCTCCACTGAGAACTTGTTATCACCGACACTGGAAGTCATCTTGTCACCTTCAGCTGGAGGTATCCAGATGGACAGGAAACATCTGAAGATCCCTGCCACTGCCATTTTCTTGGGAATATTCACCCACCAGAGGTTCCCTTCCACACTTATCACCTTCAAGATGGAACCCCCAATGAGCAGTATATGGCAAATCTCCTTGTCCATCTAACTGACTCATACATAATGATCCCTATTGAGGTGGATCTTGAATGGGAATCCCCTCTCACCATGCTAGCTGGATCCTTCCTCCATATTGCTTGCCTTGACCATGTCATTGAGCAAATCCAAGACCATGAGGATCACCCACCTACTTCACTCCATCCACACATGCCTCCATGGCCTCCTTGGCATGCTAGGCTTCCAAATGGAATTCAGCAAGTATCTGCAGGATTTAAACCAATACCTTGCCAAAGTAGTGGCCCTAGCTATGGCCAGAGATGGCACTACCCCATCTGCTCATCACTTCACTGACTATATAGCTTGGCATTCTTCTAATGCCACCAGGACACCTTTTGCTTCCTTATCTCCTTTATCCCCAGAAGAAGCCACTACCATAAATACCCTTGCTAACCTGTATTGGGCTTCACACCCCTACCCTTTGCCAGAAAATCACCTGCTGTACTTGCAGGCATGTTTCACATGTCACTGTCTTGGACACCATCATGCCCAATGCCAATTTTACCAATACTCCATCTATCTTAAATGGGCCCCTGGACACACCCAATACCAATGCCACCCCTGTCGCCAATTCACTGCCCCTTGCCACACCCCAGCCCCTGTGGATTGGACTACTGTGCACTCCATGCAATACTCTCCCACCACTTTGTCCTTTTCTGGTTCACCTGGTTCTGGTTCACAAGGCCCTCCTTCTTTCCCTTCTCCAGTCTGATCTTGTCACCATCATAACAGCCCCTTTTGTGCATACACTCATCAGGCCTCTGGGAGTCCCCTCTCTGTCCCTGCCCCCCATCTGCTCTCTCCCAAGATCAATAACAAGAATGATCCCACTGATAAGATTGGAGACAGTAATAACATGGGTTTTCCAGGATACTCCTACCATGAGTTTTAGTATTCAACAGTGTCTCAATGCCTTAGACCAGGGGTAATGTTATGATTCACTTACATTTTCTCCTTTCTCGCCTTTGCCTCTTGACCCCTATGTCTTATCTTTTACCCTTTACCCAATCAGTCATATGGACTTAGTCTCCTTGTCCAATTCTCTCATATCAGACTCGTACTCCACAACTTACTCATCACTCATCTTTTGCTATTAGTTAGCTTACTCATGCCTTTTGTCAGCCTTGTGTACCTTCCATGTGTTCTTGTCTTGAAACATTTGGTTTCCCTTTAATATATAAACCTGCCTTGTAGGTACTGCTGTCCCCAGCTTAGATCTACTTGGCAATATACCTGATTCCTCCTCATGTCTTTGCTCTACACTTGAGTGAGCACTCTGCTCAGACCCTTGTCCTTCATCCCCTGCTGACTATTTGTTAGGCAGACCCCTTGTCCACTTGCCAGCTGTCTGCTGGGCAAATCTTTGACCCTATTGGGTAACCCTTGACTGTTACAATTCTCTTATGTTCTTTTTCCTTTCTTGTCCCAACCCCTGACCCCTATGCCTTATCTCTTGCCCTGTACCCAGTTAGTCATTTGGACTTACCCTCCTTGTCTGATTCTCTTGTATCAGACCAGTGTTCCTAGTTTACTCATCACTTCTCTTCTGTGATTCATTGTCTTACTCAGGCTGATTTCTCAGTAATGTATGCTTTCTGTTTTTCCTTGTCATGTTACATTTGGTTCCCTCTAGGTATATAAGTCTACCTCGTAGGTACCACTGTCCCCAGCTTAGATCTACTCGGCAATACACCTAGTCTCATCTCTTCGTGTCTTTGCTCTACACCTGAGTGAGCGCTTGGCTCAGACCTTCATCTCCTTCCCCTGTCAACCATTTGTCAGACAGAAACCTCCGTCCACCTGCCAACCAATTGTTGGGCGAACCCTTGACCCTGCTAAAAGTGCAGGATATGTCCCTTATCTTTGTCTCCCTGTAGCCATTCGCTTACAGGTCCCCTCATCCTCTGTTCTTAGCCGAGTCAATGCTTGACCCTTTGGGATCAAGTGTAATAAAAGGTCTAAGCTCTATAGTCGCAACTAGTGCTGCCTAAGCCATCAACATTTCCTCCAATCATCAACCACAATGTCCCTCATCATCACGACAACCCCAGTCACCATGAGCACCCCAACCCTGCCAGGCCTCATTCTTTGACACCCTACTTGGACCTGCCCGAGAAACTGCTAGGGACACCGACGATTCAGACCCTGACCCACAACCCAGTGAAAAACATTGTTCACCCTCCCCTGATATTCCCATCTCCTCTGTTACTGAACAATAGGAGGATACCAACCTCACCCAATGTCTTTTAGCAGGACTCTCCCTTCCAAGAGAACCAACTCCCCTGTCTCCAACTCCAACTACCCGACAACCAGTCTATTCTCACCTAGAAACAGCGGAACTATGTTGGCAACAAGATGAGTGGCAAGCTAGAAGAGGACAGCCACCCCGTAGACTGCCCATCCCATTGCCATTCTCCCACCCCCCATCTCCAATGTCAAACAAACCCACTGAATTATGTCTCTCTAGGCCTGAGGAGTTTAATGGAATGTATGCTAAAGCAGTCTCTTGGCTCAATTCCATTGATATCTACCTTATGATCAACAAGGAGATTTACAAAGACAATGACAAGCAAATTGCCTTTGCCCTTTCCTTTATGACCAAGAGATCAGCCTTAACCTGGGCAAATACATTCTGTACCAAAGTCCTGACCAATGGAAAGTTCGGAACTTGGATTGAGTTCATGATAGAATTCAAAGCCATGTTTGAACATGAAGATACTAAAGCCCAGGCTATCCACTAGATGATGCATACCAGAATCTGGAAAACTGAGGATCTCAATGCCTACATCACAGAGTTCAAAAATCAAGTAGCCATTAGCGGAGTAACCGAGGAAGACATTCTCATCTCTTTCTTTGTGGAAGGTCTTCCAGAGGCAGTCTGTCAATGGATCTTCACTATGTATTTCCTCCCAGAGAAAATAGAAGCTTGGTACACTAAGGCAGTACATTTTGTCACCCATTGGGAATGGGCTGACACCTTTAACTCCAGAAACTGTGCCAGGTTTACATACTTTTCCCAAATGAAAACCACCCCTTCCACTCGAGACCCGGATGCTATGGATGTTGATGTCATCTGAGTTGGAAAGCTTACCCCAACAGAGCGAAAATGTTATATGGAGAAATAGCTCTGCTTCCATTGTTGACAACCTGGACATATGTCCAATCACTGCCCCACCTTCCCAAATCAGAAACCCTCCACCTCCTCTCAATCCTGTCAAGTCCAAAAGATCAAAATGGACAACCTCCCGAAACTACAAGAGATTGAGGATGATAATGATGATGAAGAGGTGAAGGGGGAGACTACTAAAAGGATGGCATTTGGAAAGTGGAACTCGGGTTTTTAAATAGGGAAGTCCCTTCGATGCAAACTTCCCCTGATTCTCATGTATTTGTAGCAAGAAAATCAAAAGCTATCATTCTCCCTATCTCGCTTGCTATAAACACGAAAGTCATCAACACTCGAACCCTGCTTGACTCTGGAGCAAGCTGCTTCTGTATCGACTGGGATTTCACTAAGAAACATTGCCTCCTGATAGTCCATCTCCTAGAACAAATCCCAGTATGAAATGCAGACAACTTGTACAACAAACATGGAAGTATCAAGTACTCCATTACCCTAGAGTTCGAACTAGCTGATCTACACTACTCCAAAGAGTTCTTTGTCATGCACTTAGGGGATGACCCCATTGTCTTGGGAATGACTTGGCTAAAAAGGGCCAACCCTGCAATTGACTGGACAACCTTCACCCTCAGTCTCTCTATTTCTGAATCCCTCGCTCCACCAAGAGGAGTGACACAAGGAATAGATCCAAACCCAGAGGAAACCAAATGGCTCATGGAACATATGGCAAAGAAAGCCACTCATCCCTACTCTTACTGAATCCATCACATTGATACCGACAAAAAGTATGATGAGGCCCTCTGTTAAAAATGGAACTCCAAGGGGTAACTCTGGAACTCCAGAGTTCGCACAGGACTTCAGCTTCACCATATGTGGTGTGCCCTGTCACAAGTCTGGGTGTCCTGAATTTGCTAAGGGTCGGGCGAGGGTCAGAGTGACCTTGTTGCAAGCAACAAAGGTTGAGAGTGGATCAGAGGAGAGCCATCAAGGCTCAAGCAGAGGGTCAGAGAAGACAGGGAGTGTCTTAGTTGATATTCGAACTGAGGTATCTACAACATGATATGGAGTCTTATATATGGAGGGGGAGCACTGGTACGAGGACCAGTAACTCAGAGCCGGAGGTGGAGTAGTTACAATGGAGCTGTGCTCCTAAGCAGAGCACAGGATCAGAGGGGCTATAGGGGAAACAGGCAGTGTACAAGGTAAGTGAGAAATGGAACGTAAGGAGGAATTACTAAGTACAAGGTCCAGAGAGTCTAGGGTGCATGCTCGTCAAGAATGCACCAGAGTTCAAGGAAACAGGGCCAGAGTTGGATCTGGAGTTAGGGGTTGCACAGGATATGACACCCTCTACGATTACCTGGGATATGGATGCGGGAGTTGCTTCCCAACTTATTCTCAATAGATGGACTGGAGTAAGGAGCAGATGGTAAAGAAACTCACCACATCCACTGACCTCACCATCAAAGCTCTCACTGAGAAAAAGGTCACCATCCTCCCTCTAGAATATGCAGACTTTGCCTCCATCTTCTTGAAGGAATCCATAAACCACCTTCCTCCCTCCTGTGTTTATGACCACCCAATTGAACTGGATGAGACATTCAAACCAAAAGCAGCAAAACTCTATCCACTCACAGAGCAGGAGAAGAAAGCAACCAAGGAATTCCTTGACGAGAACTTACATGCAGGGAAGATTTGTCCCTCTAAATCCCCACAATTGTCCCCATTCTTCTTTATCAAAAAGAAATACAGGAAACTCTGTCCCTGCCAAGACTATCATTATCTAAACGAACACACCATCTGGGACACCTACTCCCTATCTCTAATCTCTGATCTTGTCAACTGCCTGCAAGACTCTAGGGTGTTCACCAAGTTTGATGTATGATGGGGATATAACAACATTAGGATCAAGGAATCAGACTGTTGGAAAGTGGCATTCCTCACTCATAAAGGCCTGTTTGAACCCACTGTCATGTTCTTAGGTCTGACCAACTCTTCCACCACCTTCCAATGATTTATGAATGACTCCTTCAATGATCTTATTGCTGAAGGATGGCTTGTCATCTATATGGATGACCTCCTCATCTTTTTCCTGGATGAGCAAACTCATGTGGAGTGGACCCAATAAGTCCTGCAATGCATGAGAGACCTGGAACTTCATCTGAAATTGGAAAAGTGCAAATTTGCCATGGACCAAGTGGAGTATCTAGGCATGATCATTAAACCTGGCCAATTGGCTATGGATCCCATTAAACTGGCTGGGATATCCGACTGGCCAACCCCAGAACACGTCAAGGATGTGTGGTTCTTCCTTGGTTTTGCCAACTTCTACCACCACTTCATCCACAATTATTCCACCATTGCCTGCCCACTACTGGATCTCACCAAGAAGGATCACCCCTGGATGTGGTCCCCTGACTGCAAGATGGTGTTTCTGATATTAAAATCAGCTTTCCTCGCCAGCCCTGTACTCCAACTCCCTGACCCCACACTACTGTTTGTTACATTTCATCTTTGTTTCCATTTGTTTCCCTTTGTCTCCGCTCCACTTCCACCGTTAGTCATCGAACATTAGCCTCCTCGTCCGATTCTCTCGTATCAGACTCATAGTTCCTTCATTAGTCACCAAGCTCCTTTTGCTATTCGTTGGTTTACTCATATGTTTACCAATCCCTGTTGTTTCCTTGTTGTTCTTGTTTTACCTTGTTGTTTTCCAAAGCACTATAAAAACCCTCGTAGGTCTACTTGTCAACTTAACTTAGACCTACTTGGCAATACACTTGCTTCCTCTCTGTGTCTTCGCTCAACACTTGACTGAGCGCTCCGCTCTTACCCTTGTCTCCTTGCTAGCTAGTCGCTAGGCAAGATCCTCGAACTCGAACCTTCGTCGGCAAGTAGCCGGATGAACCCTTGACCCTGCCAAGTCGCAGGCATCGTCCCTCGTCCTCGTCTCCCTGTAGCCGTCTGCTACCGGTCTTTCTCGTTCTCGTTCCTCAAAGCCGAGTTCACGTTTGACCTTTCGGGATCAAGCATAACAAAAGGTCTAAGTTCTACTGTCACGGCTAGCACCGCCTAAGCCGCCAACATTTCCTCCAACCGCCCACCCCAACGCCCCTCGACGTTGCGACAACCTCAGTCGCCACAAGCATCCCAACCTCGCCAAACCTCGTTCTTTGATAACCTTCTTGGACCAGCCCGAGAAACCACCAGGGATACTGACGACTCCGACCCTGATCCACAACCAAGTGAAGAACGACATTCACCATCCCCTGACGTACCTATCTCCTCTGTAGCCGAACAACAGGAGGACACCGAACTTGCCCAACGTCTTTCAGCAGGACTTTCCCTCCCCCGAGAACCGACTCCTCCATCCCCAACCCCAACCGCCTGATGACCAGTCTACCCTCACCTAGAAACCGAGGAACTACGTTGACAAAGAGACGAGTGGCGTGCCAGACGAAACCAACCACCTCGCAGACCACCAACCCCACCTCCATTCTCTCGCCCCCCATCCCCCATGTCAAACAAACCTACTGAACTATGTCTCTCTAAACCTGACGACTTCGATGGAACCTATGCAAAAGCAGTCCCATGGCTCAACTCTGTCGATATCTACCTTATGATCAACAAGGAAATTTACAACAACGATGATAAGTGAATCGCCTTCGCCCTCTCCTTTATGACCAAGGGATCAGCCTCAACTTGGGCTAACACGTTCCGAACCAAGGTCCTAGCCAATGGGAAGTTTGGGACCTGGGTAGAATTTGTAGTCGACTTTAAAGCCACATTTGAACATGAAGACACCAAGGCCCAAGCCATCCACTGGCTGGCACATACCAGAGTTCGAAAAATCGAAGATCTTAACGCTTACATCGCCGAGTTCAAAAACCAAGTAGCCATCAGTGGAGTGACTGAAGAAGACGTCCTTATTGCCTTCTTTGCAGAAGGACTTCCAGAAACTGTCCAACAACGGATTTTCGCCATGGACTTTGTCCTGGAGAAAATAGAATCCTGGTATACCAAAGTGGTCCACTTCGTCACCCACTGGGAGCGAGCCGAAGCATTCAACCACGGTAGCCAAACCAAGTTCACCTACTTCTCCCAGGCTCAGGGAAAAGCAACTGCCGCTGCCACCAGAGACCCAGACGCCATGGATGTAGACATTATCTGAGTAGGCAAGCTAACCCCTGCCGAAAGGAAACGCTGCTTTGAAAAGAAACTCTGTTTCCGCTGCCACCAACCGGGACATATGTCCAACAAATGTCCAACCTTCTCTAGCAACAAAGGCGCCCCCCAAGCCCAACAGGTAAAAAGGGTAAAAACCGACGACCCCCCCAAACTTCAAGAAATTGAAGATGAAAAAGAGGAGAAAGGGGAGGATGTAAAAAGAGTAACATTCGGAAAATGGGACTCGTCTTTTTAAAAGGAGAAGTTTCCCTAACGCAGACTTCTCCTAACTCTCATGTATTGGTAGCAAGGAAATCAAAGGCCATTGTTCTCCCTCTCATCCTTGCACCCAAAACAAAAGATGTTAGAACCCGCACCGTCCTCAACTCCGGAGCAAGTTGCTCCTGCATAGATTGGGAGTTCGCAAAGAAACATCGACTCCCGATGGCTCGACTTCCTCGACCCATCCCAGTATGAAATGCCGACTCAACCCCCAATCGATGTGGCGAAATAAAGTTCACCATCCTCTTAGACTTTCACCTGGCTGATCTTCGCTACTCCGAAGAATTCAGCGTAATGCATCTTGGAGACACTCTGGTCATACTAGGAATGACCTGGCTTAAGAAAGCCAACCCCACCATCGACTGGCCAACGTACACACTTTCCCTTCCTACCTCAGAATCTCTACCGGAAACCAGACCAAGAGGATCTCCCCAAGGAGTACCCAACCCAGTACTAGACAAGTGGCTGATGGAACACGCCGCCCGAAAAACACCTTGACCAAACTCCCATCATATCTGACACATCAATACTGATGAAAAGTGGGATGAGGATCTCTACGTTTACCTCAACTATGATAAAGGGGGAAGGTTTCCTACTCACTCCGAATGGAAAACCTGGGAGGAGGCGGAAATGGTCTGAAAATTGACCATGGCCACTGATCTAGCTATCCACGCCCTCCCAGAGAAAAAGACTACTGTGCTCCCACCAGAATTCGCCGACTTCACATCGGTATTCACCAAGGAATCGGCTGACCATGTCCCTCCAACCCGACCCTGTGACCACTCCATCGAGTTGGACGAAACTTTCAAACCAAGAACCGCCAAGCTTTACTCCCTTACTGAGGAGGAGAAGAAAGCTACGGAGGAATTCCTGGAGGAAAACCTCCGTTCCGGGAAAATCCGCCCGTCAAAGTCACCCCAATCGTCCCCTTTCTTCTTTGTCAAAAAGAAAGATGGGAAACTTCACCCTTGCCAGGACTACCGATACCTAAATCAACATACAGTTCGTGATACCTACCCCCTACTGCCCATCTTGGATCTCGTGAACCACCTACAGGGTGCAAAAGTCTTCACCAAGTTCGACATCCATTGGGGATATAACAACATCCGAATCAAGGAGTCTGACTGTTGGAAAGCCACCTTCGTCACGCATAAAGGACTTTTCGAACCAACTGTAATGTTCTTCGGGCTTACCAACTCACCAGCCACCTTCCAATGCTTCATGAATGACTCCTTCCACGACCTCATCGCTGAAGGATGGTTAGTCATTTATATGGACGACCTCCTCATCTTCTTCCCAGATGAACAAACTCACACCGAACGGACCCGTCACGTCCTAAAACGTATGGAAGAACTTGACCTCCATCTCAAGCTCGAGAAATGCAAGTTTGCTGCAGCACAGGTGGAATACCTCGGCATGGTGGTAAAA
>JBBPMH010000658.1:0-19236 GCA_038090235.1 Pulveroboletus ravenelii
GTTTACTCTCCATTGTCCTTGTCTCACCTTGATTACTCCATGTACTATATAAACCCCTTGTAGGTCTACTTGTTCCCTAGCTTAGATCTACTCGGCAATCTACATTGTTCTCCCCTCTACGTGTCTTCGCTCAACACCTGACTGAGCGCTCCACTCTTACCCTCGTTTCCTTGCTAGCAAGTCACTAGGCAAGATCCTCAACCTTGAACCATTGTCGGCTAGTTGCTGGATGAACCCTTGACCCTGCTGGTTGCAGGCTACGTCTCTTGTCCTCATCTCACTGTAGCTGCTTGCTGACAGTTCCTCTCGTCCTCGACTCTTAAAGCCAAGTCCATGCTTGACCTTTCGGGATCAAGCATAACAGAGGTGAGTATTACTTATGATACGATTACCTTCTCTGTACTGATGATATACCTAGCGTATCTACTCGCAGGTAATCTAAAGTCCGTTTGTCCCGCACAATGACTGAGCATATCTACTCGCAGCCGTCCCATTCCCACACTGCTCCTTATAACCTTTCAGTTCCATGCTAGTAAGAGACTTGTGCTTGAATGGATGATCTTATAGGCTAATTTGTGAATCTACAAAGTGTCACTTCAAGATACATCCTGGGCAATATGAGAATCAACTGACCTTTGCAAGTAGTGACATTAGGGCTTGGGCTTGGGCCTGACAAAACCCAGGCCTGAGCTTCACTAGTGTGGTGGGTGCACCTCATTGTCCTTGTGGTGGTGGGTGTGCTGTTGCATACTCTCGCCCACATTGTTGTCCTTGTGGTAGTGGGCACACCACTGCATACTCTCACCCATGTCATTGTGGTTGTAGTGGTGGGCATGCTGTTGCATACTCTCACCCATCTCATTATCCTTGTGGTGGTGGGTGCACCATTGTGTACCCTTGCCCATCTCATTGTGGTTGTGGTGGTGGGCATGCTGTTGCATACCCTTGCCCACCTCGTCATCCTTGTAGTGGTGGGTGTGCCATTGTGTACCCTCACCCATCTCATTGTGGTTGTGGTGGTGGGTACACCATTGCATACCCTTGCCCACTTTGTTGTCCTTGTGGTGGTGGGTGCACTGTTGCATACCCTGGCCCATCTCGTCACTGTGGTGGTGGTGGGTGCACCATTGAATACCCTTGCCCATGTCGTCGTGATTGTGATGGTGGGCATGCCATTGTGTACCCTTGCCTGCCTCATTGTCCTTGTGGTGGTGGGCACGCCATTGCATATCCTCACCTATCTCGTTGTGGTGGTGGTGGTGGATGTGCTGTGGTGTACCCTCACCCACGTTGTTGTGGTTGTGGTAGTGGGTGTGCCATTGTGTACCCTTGCCCATCTCATTGTCCTTGTGGTGGTGAGCACACTGTTGCATACCCTCACCCATGCCATCATGGTTGTGGTGGTGGGCACACCATTGCGTACCCTTGCCCACCTCATTGTGGTTGTGGTGGTGGGTGCACCATTGCATACCCTCACCCACCTTGTTATGGTTGTGGTGGTGGGTGCGCCATTGCATACCCTCACCCATCTCATTGTCCTTGTGGTGGTGGGTGTGCCATTGCATACTCTTGCCCATCTTGTCACTGTGATGGTGGTGGGTGCACCATTGTGTACCCTCACCCATGTCATTGTGATTGTGGTGGTGGGCACGCCATTGTGTACCCTCACCCATGTCATTGTGGTTGTGGTGGTGGGCATGCCATTGCATATCCTTGCCTGCCTTGTTGTCCTTGTGGTGGTAGGCATGCTGTTGTGCACCCTCACCCATCTTATTGTTGTGATGGTAGTGGGTGTGCTGTTGTGTACCCTCACCCACATCATCATAGTTGTGGTGGTGGGCATGCTGTTGTGTACCCTCACCCACCTCATCATGGTTATGGTTGTGGGTGCGCCATTGCATACCCTTGCCCACCTTGTCATTCTTGTGATGGTGGGTGCACTGTTGTGTACCCTTGCCCACATCATTGTTGTGGTGGTGGTGGGCATGCTGTTGCGTACCCTCACCCACCTTGTTGTGATTGTGGTGGTGAGCACACCATTGCATACCCTCACCCACCTTGTTGTCCTTGTGGTTGTGAGTGTGCTGTTGTGTGTCTTTGCCCTCATTGTCGTCACCGCTGTGGTGAATGCACCACAATGCTGTTACCATATATGTGGTAAGTCACAGCTCACTCCAGCTTACTGCATTATGTAATTTAGGCCCAATCTCTACTCAGGGCCAGGCTTGGGCCAGGCCTAAGTAGGGCCTGAGCCCTAACATCACTATTTGCAAGTATTAGCTGTAGTGGCCACAGATGCACATCAAGGCCTCTTCACTCATCCTCAGTCAAAAAAAGTATCTCATCAATCCAATCCTCAATGTCAGCCTTGCTGCTGCTTCCTTCTGTGACATCCTTGTCACCCTCTGACAGCCTTGTCTGCCACTCTTTCAAATCAATGTTGTCACTCAGTGCCTTTACCCTATCATTCAGAGCATTCCACTTCAGATCGCCTTTATCCTTTGGTAAGTCAAACTGCTGAATTAGTGTTTTAGCTACTAAATTAATAATGTGTAGGAAACAATGAGTATGTGCTGCCTTGCCCCTGAAGTGTGCAAGATGGTCAGTCAGCTCATATGTCATGGTATCATTTGCCAATGCATTATCAGCAGTAATGCTCAATATCTATATGGCTGTCTTAGGTGAGTAATTCAGAGTTTTTTCTATGACATACTTTATCTGATATACTGAATTCCATCAGAATACCTGCAATTGTTTCAGCAAGATTTATCCCACTATGTGACTGACATTGAGGCCATTAGAAGGTAACTATGTCTTAAACAATGATAGCATACCATTGCAAGCTCAACAATATCAAGTACAATTGCCAGTGGCTTGTGGTTGTGTACCAGGTGCACTATGACAGCCACAAAAGACTTGTGGTTGGGTGATGTCCATGTGTCCATCGCAAAACTCAGTTCCCTGTCATATTCCTTGTAAGCAGTATCAGTACCATGATGATTTAACTACTTGCATGTCTTACCCTTAACATTTTAGCAATCCACTGGCACACATTGGTGAACATTATCTCATGATACAGTGGTTGGATGAGGTAAGTAATAATCTGGGCATCCAGTCTTCATTAAGGACTGAAAACCTCTGTCACTGACAATTTTTATTGGACACAGGTTCTTTGCCAGCCATTAGACAATTTCAGCTCTGCAAATTTATCCCATAAGACAGTTTAGCCATGCACATGTCAATACAAATACATACTTCATTTCTGTGTGTGTGTGTTGTCTGTGGGAGTAAGTGGTCACCTGCAATTTCTGTTTGAAAGCCATTGATATTGGACCTTGACCAGTGTAACTTGTGACTTCACCTTGTGCCACTTCAAGGTTTTTTGCTTCACAGATTTGCTTCATCATGACTTCACCCCAGCACAAGCGAATGTGCTTGTGCATGTTACCGGCCAATGCCCTATCACTTTTATCAAGGAACCAGCAAACCTTGTGACTGCATCCTTTGGCAAGATACTTGAATACATGGCACCACCACTGGTCAATGTACATGATATCTGAAACTGAGCTAAAGAATACATAAATGGGTGAGTTCCACTCTTTCATCATGTGGTCTTTGCTTTCATTAGCAATAGAACACTAATAATAAATTTTCAGATACATACAGAGCTCAGTGTCTGAATTTTCATTCACATCATCAGGGCTTCAGTTTGGCCTTTTTTTTGGAATGATTTCCATCACCTCTTCAATGTCTGAGTCAGCCCATTGGTGCTTCCTGGGAGTCATTAACATTTTTACTGGTGATTCAGCCTCATTAACAGTGATTTCAGATTCAGATATGGTTGTGCTGTCTGTGGATTTGCCTGGCATGGAAGTAACATTGCTAGTACTTGATTCTGATGTTTTGAAGTGATTAGTGGTGGTGCCTGATGTTATGAGTGCATGGACCTTCTCTGTGGGGTGGATTACACATTTCGGAAGCATGGTGGGTAAAGAGGGGAGATTTAATGTTAGATCTTGATGATTTTTTTGGACTATTAAATAAAATTTGATAATACTGTACAGTTGCACAGGCTGGGTGGCATGTTACAGCAGCACAAGTACATAATGGGTATGGTAGGTATGGGTCACAGGTTGATGGGTTGCTGAAATGCAATCTGCACCCATACCCATAGATACTCATACCCCTAACCCATCAGGGGTAACCCATACCCATGCAGAACTCTATAGGCATCAGAATCAGCTGTGTGGTCATAATACTCCTTGATTTTTCCCAGTGCAGCATTTAAGCCATTTTGAAAGTCATAATATTTTAATGACTTGGAATAAGCAGTCCATGCATTATGAAGAGCTTCTAATGCAGGATGTTAAGAATGGACTCCGAGGGTAACTCCGGAACTCCGGAGTTTGGACAGGGCTTCAGCTTCACCGTATGTGGTGCGCCTCTGTCACAAGTCCAGTTGCCCTGAATTTACAGGGGGTCGGGTGAAGAATCAAAGGGGACCTCGTTGCAAGCAACAGAGGTCAGCGGAGGGATCAGAGGAGAGCCGTCAAGGCTCAAGCAGAGGGTCAGAGAAGACGGGGATGTCTTAGTTGATATTTGAACTGAACTATCTACAACATGATATGGAGTCTTATATATGGAGGGAAGCACTGGTACGGAGACCGGTAACTCAGAGCCGGAGGTGGAGTAGTTACAACGGAGCTGTGCTCCTAAGCGGAGCACAGGATCGGAGGGGCTATGGAGGAAATGGGTGGTGTACAAGGTAAGCGAGAAATGGAACGTAAGTAGGAATTACTAAGTATAAGGTCCGGAGGGTCTAGGGTGCGCGCTCATCGAGAACGCACCGGAGTTCGAGGAAACAGGGCCAGAGTTGGATCCGGAGTTAGGAGTTGCGCGGGATATGACACAGGAAGAGCATATTACAAAGTGAAAACTCTATCAAAATAAAAGCTCTGTTAACCATTATCTGCATACTTTAAATATATTAGTAGTATAATAAGTCTAGATCAATTACTTACAGCCAATAACTTAGCAAATAATCCTACTCTCTCCCACTCTTTCCCTGTTAGTCTAAGCTGATCAATCTTCTTTTGTTTAGCCAGGGTATCAGCTTTCAACCCTAGCTCATACACAAAGGTATTTACAAACTGTAAAGTTTTAAAGCCATCTTGAAAAATAAAAGCAAATATACTTACTGCCTTCTTCTTCTCAGCTCTATTGATCATCAAGTAGGTAGAGGACCAATGTGTGGGTACATCCAGAAGCAGGTTAGATACCTCAGAAGGATCACAAGGCTCAGGAGAACAAAGCTGAATATCTCTAAAAAGTTGTTTTCTCTAAGCTGAAGATCTAGCCTATAAAACAATTAATAAGAAAATAAGTGTTAATAAAAATACTTACCTTTACTGAAATGGCCCTTATCAAGCCAACTTCATCTCTATTTCCACTTTCCATAGGCAATTCAATGTCAGTTTGCTCAGACTGATAAAATGGAGCTTGGCTATAGGTTAAGATTAAAGCTCTTGTAGCTAGATGAATAATATGAGCCATGCATCTATAGATTTATTTTAGCTACAAGTCACTGAATGAATTAAATTCATATGGCTCTTGAACTGCAACCATATCCTTCCTCTTTGGGAAGCCCTCCAGCTCCCACACCCCTGGCCAAGCATTGTTGCTCCCTAACAGCACTCTGCCCCATCCAACTCTCAGACATAGGGAAATGATATCACTCTTTCCCTCATAGCACTTTAGCCACCCAATTTCTCCCTCCTGCTTTGCCCACCTATGTAGCCAAATACTACCAAGCTAACCCCTTCCACTGGATTTGGACTACTAAAAATGGCCCAAACTAGGGCAAATCATTCAAGGTCCTCACCATTCCCACCTTCTATGCTAAGGGAGCCCCTAAGGCAGTCCAATGGACTGTTGACCTATTCCACTCTTTCAAAGCCCATCTCAGCCCCTCTGCCCTGAAGGACAGTAGGGTCCCCACCCCCCTCCTCCATGTTTACCAAAACAATATGATCTTGCACTTTTGCACATAGATGCACACCCACTTGGACCATTTCCCAGCCCCCTCTACTCACTCTCCAACCTAACAAGCTGCTGCAGCCATTCTGCACCCCCACTCCCCCACTCCCATTACTCCCATGCCACCTGATGCTGAAACAATCAACATTCTTCATCAAGAAATAGGCACCCTAAAGAAGCAGGCCCAACTCTGTTGTGGTCCACCCTGCACAGCCATGTCACTATCCAACCCTTCCAGCTCATCTGGACTGCACCAAGGTGAGTCTTCATCAGCCCACTGCTCCAGTCATTCACACACCTGTCCTGACACATTGTACAGTGTCCCCAGCATGCTACCAGCATTCTCAATGTGTCCCAGCAGTCCCAGCTGACCCACCTTACCACTTGTGCATCACAGCTCACAACTTGGCTGCCAGTCAGTATTCTCCCCTTCAAGCTCAACACTCAAGAGATTGACTGATCCATGCATGGCATCATCAGGTGGCCTCCATGGCCAGGTCCCAGCATTCCCAACACCCATCAACACTCCCAGGTCATCCACCCAGTCACCCAATTCACCAGAGTGACCACCAGGCCTGCTATCTTAACACAGTGCACTCAGGTCAGCCCAGTGCTCTTTCCCATCACTAGTGAGGCCTCTTGGGAACATGGCCAATGTCTGTGGCACATGCGCTTCACCTTCCTCATCACTTGTCTCATCTGGAGTCACCACAGATATGTTATCTCCATCTGCCCACTTTAGCTGTCTGCACTCATGCTCCAGCATATCACACAGATCCTTTGGCCTGTTACCAGCATTGTCACTGCCTCCTGGAGCTCCCAACTTGTGTGCCTCACCACTGACACATTGAGTGTTACAACTCACACACCCAAACCACTTCCCCTTGAGCACAACACTCGAGAGTCTGTTTGGCAAGCATCTGGTGTCATCAGGCAGTCTCCCCAGTAGTGGGGGTTCCTCAGGTACATCACTACTGACCCATGAGATACACTGACTCATTTCAGTGCTTCCCTCTTTGATCTGCACTCCACAGCATGAACCTGCGACTTTGATGACAATTGCCACACCACTGCTTGGTCTCATGTGCTCAATCTTAGTAGCACTCAGCAACATCTCCAGTGCCTCAACCTCAACCCGTTGGACCCAACTAGCCACCCCTGTGCTTCCAGCAGCATCAGGTGGCTCTCCTGGTGCATCCATCTCATTGGCCTTGGCCTGTCTGACAGCATCAGCCACCCCCATGCTTACAGCAGTGACAAGTGGCCTGTCCAGTGCACTGCTTATGTCAGCAGTGCCCTCCATGGCCTATTCAATCCCACTAGCCACCCCTGCACTTACAGCAGCATCAGGTGGCTCTGTGGATGCATCTGAATGATGCTCATCATCAACTGGCATGTCTCCAGGGTCTTCTGTCATCATCTTGGGACTGTCATTGTCGCTCAGGCTGCCAGCATCCTGCCACAACCCATTACTGTTAGCATTTTCAGTCACCAACTGATCCTGTCACTTCCCCTCAAGTGACATGCTGACTATATCCAGTGCATCTCCATTTGTAATGCAAGCATGCTTACTCACCAGGGGGTCCTCCTCAGCTATTCTGGATTCCTTCAGTTTCTGGGGCACAACCGGTATGCAATGGACCTCCATGTCCTTGCCACAATTGCCTTGACCCCTTCAACCCACTGACTCAACTGTCCAGGAATTGTCTGTACCACATTTCTGTGCACAATCTTTCCTGTGACCTGGTTTCTTGACCTCTTGGTAGTCCTGCACCTTGTAACCAATCTCACCACACCTCTGACAGGTGCTACTGAACTGTCTCAGCATTGGCACAGCCACATGTGCTGCCTTGTCAGGTATCACAGACCTTCCTGTAGCCATTTTCATAGCTACCACTGTCCTGTCAAATTGTTCTGTAAGATATGCCCAGATCCTATGGGCTGTTCCAAGCTAAAAACATGACATTAAAACCAAGTCTGGCCAACTCAAGGTGATAATGAATTGCACCAGTGCTTTGAGCTGATGCTCCATATTCATGGCTGTACCAATGAGGTATTCCCACAGCCCATGGTCCTCAACCACTCCAACAACTTTCTTGTGCCATGCCAACCAATTCCTGGTGTCTGGCCTAAGCTCCAAGACCTCATCTTCTTCAGGCCATGCCATGGGGAATCTCTTAGGTTGATAACTGGGCTACTGAGCACTGGTGGGGCTCATAACCTTTTATTGCAATATGGAGAGGAGTAGTCTAGAGACTATCACAATAGCCCAGAATGTGTAGAAAGTAGTCAAAGGGAAAGTGTGCAATTATTATGTAAGGTGGCACTGTTGCCCAAATATGGACCTGAAAAGAGATATGCAATAACAATAGTAACAGACCTTCAGACCATCAGGCCTTGCAGGAATATTGGCACAAGTCACTGTCAAGAACAACATGAAGCACAATTGTATAGAAATAACTTTCTACAGAGAGTGATGGAGCTAGGATGCACAGCTGCAAACTTGTTGTTAGTACCTACTACCGAGTCAAGTCAGCATACACTACAGGCCACTCATTCACAAATAAATATTGACAGTCTGCCCCTTATACTCCTTCCCTGTCTCTATCTCTACACAGACCAACATATCAGTCTCCAACTTTTTCCACACCATCCCCTCCAGTGTGTTCTTATACAACACAAATGCAAGGTATTTTGATTTTTGGCAATATGGCACCAGTACACATCCCTGTTCACATCCACTGTTGCAGTAATAATTGAGAATTGTGAATGTGTATTGTCAAGCTGGCATGTCTGGGAACAGGAAGAGGCCATAGGACACACTCAGATGGCAACCACAAACACTGACAGGTTTGAATATGTTGTTTGCATGTGTGAAATGAAACCAGAAGAATTGTTCATTGTCATTGTAATCATCATCAATATGTAAGTATTGGAGGTCATGGACATTGGTCAAGGGGGAATATGTGTCTAGTCTGGTGACAAAGCCATCCTGGTCATCTTTTTTTTTTTTTTTTTGAGACCTCACTTATTGTCCTTTGGGGTGCCGCCCCTTGGTAGACATTTACATATGTGTATGTATACTAAGCCATGTACTACTTTTCCTTCTGTGCTCTTTGGACTATGTCATTGGGCCTGTCTATGTTGTAGAAGAAGGCAGTTGTTACGCTTGATCCCGAAGGGTCAAAGCGCGAACTCAGCGAGAGGTCGAAGGCGAAGACTGTTATCAGCGACTAGCTGTTAACCGGGACGGCTGAGACGTAGCCTGCTAACGGCAGGGTCAAGGGTTCTATCAACGAGCAGTTGATGGTTTTCCTAATCGAGGAATCTTGCCTAGCGACACGCTAGCAAGGGGACGAGAGTGAGAGCCAAAGCACTCAGTCGAGTGTAGAGCGAGGACACACCAAGGAAGCAAGTTAATTGCCAAGTAGGTCTAAGTTAAGTTCTACAAGTAGACCTACGAGGGTTTTTATAGTACATTGGAAAACAACAGTGTAAAACGCGAACAATGAAGAAACAACAGGGATTGGTAAACGTATGAGTAAACCAACGAATGGCAAAAGGAACTTGATGACTGATGGAGGAACTACGAGCCCGATATGAGAGAATCGGACGAGGAGACTAATGTTCGATGACTAACGGTGGAAATGGGGCGGGGACAAAGGGGAACGAGTAGACAGAGGAAAACGAAATGTAACAGCAGTGGGATCTGCACTAGACCTGGGTGGAGCTTCAGACAAGTGGAGCTGGGGGTGCTAGGGTGGATTCTGGACTACTCTCTCTGGCCATTGTGGTGATTGGGTTGTGGGGGGGGGTAAGAGGTTTCCATGCAATTTGGACAATCTTCATGTGCTGTGGACATACATTAGTGTGTCTGCAAGGCAAGCTATGTCACTTAGTAGGTAGTTGATGTCTGTTGCCTTTCTCCCTTGTTTTCATCTCAGCAAGTGTCAGCTTTCCCATATTCTGGGCATTCTAAGAGGAAGTGGAAGACTGTCTCTTCTCATCAGGGGCAGAACAGGCAGAACAGGCTTTCAGCTTGTTTCATACAGTTGAGGTGTTTGTTTAGTCCAACATAGCCCATTCACAGTTGGAAAATGATTGACACATGTCTCTTGGGTAGTCCATCTGTGAGTTTGAGGAAGGCATTAGAGGGGAGGGAAGGGTCAATTTTTTATATGTGCTTGTAGCATGGGGAGGATCTTAGAATCTGATTGCTCAGCTTAGCTAGGGTTTTGTTGAAGACTTGCTTGCATGCCAATTTGCTTATCGGGAGGGTGCGGGGGACGTTCTTTGGGGCATGTAGTGCGGGCAGCAGGTCCTGGTCGCCTTCACACCTTTGCCCGTCTCGATCACTATCCTCCCAGTCCGTCTCTTGATCTGAACCTTCATCGACATCCGGACTTGAGCCTGTCTCCCTCTTGCTGCGATCATCATCCGTCTCTCTACATTGCATCGGCACAAGCAACACTTCCAGCTGTAGACCCTTGTGAGTGAATGTCATAGATGGATCCCCGAAGTTATGGGGAACATGAGCGGAATGCTCAGCTGCCTTCGCAGCCAATTACCCCTCTATGGAAGCTGGGAGTGCAGCACTATACTGCGACGCACACCCAGTCCAAGCAAATATGTCATATCCATGAGCACGCTCCAACAAAGCCTCCATCAACCTCTGAAATGCAAACTTGCCTTCCCCATATTGTACTGGCATATAGATCCCGAATATGCCCATGAGTGCATACGCGATGTCTTCAATGCGCGTCGCACGTCTGCTAGCGGCCCATGACAGGCGTTGTCCTACGTCAAAGGCACCTGGCTTGAAGTCGCTGAGTCGACTTGGGGGGATGTTTGTCGCTTCCAGGATCGCCTTCCAGACAGGATTCTTTTCTTTCTCTGGCTTCCAGTTGTTCTGCGGATCCTTGTCGTTCCATGCCTCCGCGAATGCCTTCCACTCCTGATTGTAAAATCTGATGCCCCGCGGCGCGAGCAACTCCTGGAGAGTCCAGCTCCGTGTAAACCATTCGTCGGCAGCCATATCATTCAGGACGAGGGACGATGCAAGGTGAACGATGCAAATATAGGCGTTGCGATACCACCGGAACATGGATCGGATGGACTCATCGAGTTCAGCACTGCTGTCTTTGTCGATGCAGCATGTGTCAGCCCATGCAAAGGGGCATTTGTACGAGCGTGCTTTGGAACAGAAGAAGAGGAATTTGCGAAGTCCGGCGCGGGTGGTAGTGTCGGGAATATCGGCGTCAAGGGTTCGGGCAAGTGCGGCCTGACGGGGAGGTCAAATCGGGCGCCATGATGATGAGGGTACAGGAAAGCAGTCTTCCGGTGAGCGTGGGCATGCAACGCTGGAGGACGAGGAACATACTTCGTCACCTCGGGTCAGCGCATCGGCGAACTTGCTAACGTTGTGCATATCATGGAGCGTCAACTCGCCCTCTTTAAGCCATCGATGCGAAAATACAGCGTAATTGACAAGCTTGGAGAGTGTGCGCGTCACATCACCTTGGGAAGCAATTTGGAGTGATGGATTTTTTTCAAGATGGGCCGCGAGAATGGGATAATAGTACTCGGCAACGTCAAACCTGGATACCATACAGAGGTTGCTTAGATCGATGAGATGAATTGGGATGTTGTTAGAGGTCCATTCGGTCAAGGTATCAGACCAGATCTTGGGGAGCTCTACGGTATGTCGACCGTTGGCCGTGTGAATAAACACCGAGTTTTCCATCGATCAACCCGGTGGATCTGGAGCGAGTAGATGGGAGGCGAGTGCTCAAAAGTTCGAGTTGCAGCGAGCGATATGGCAGTCAGGTGTCACGCATCATGGTCAAGCCGGCCCACGGTCCCCCAAACCCCAGTCAAGGACCCGGTATGACCGGTGACCGACTGCGGTGATCCGAGTTCTATAGATATAAACAGGGACCCTATCGTGTCTGGGATTGCGCACCGTCCTTCGCTCGTTTTCTCATTCCACTGCACTATCTTTGCTCACCGCACACACACCTCACAGTTGTAAAATTCCGAAATTTCGAAATCTCATATTTTCGTATCCGGAGTGCACGGAACATATTCTACATGATAGTCGGAACCCAACACACATCTTCTGCTGAAAATCCGTGCAGCGGTTGGTATGCAATGGTCGAGCAAAGCTGACAAGTGGGTTTGGAACAAAATTTCCCACGCGGCCAACCTAGCCGAAAAGGACAGTAACCCCCTGTGGCTGGGACAGCATATAAACAACCAGGCATCGCTTATAAACCTTACCCCTTTGGCGGTACGAGTCTTAGTGTCATGGAAGACTTTTCACAAGCTCACCGAGATAACCTGGATCGATTTTGCAAGATGGCCTGGGGTAATCCCCAAGCACTCTTGAAACAACTTCCTCAGGATCCCGATGTCAAGTTCCTTGATCTCGCTGAATATTTCCGCCCCTTTCAAAGCCTTTTTAACGGGCTCGTGCGTCCTCCTGGAAGGATACTTGTGAGGAATGAATATCGTGTTGCAGTGGAAGCATTTGAGAGGAACCCAAAGTATGAAAACGGGGCTGTCGTTTCGGGGCAACCCGGCATTGGTGTGTTTTAGTCAATGTCTGGCGTGCATTGCAGCTCAAACTTGGATGCTTGATTCGTGTGCCTAGGAAAAACGTTTTTTCTTTTCTACGCGCTCATTCATTTTCTCGGCAAGAAGCAGCCTGTTGCGATACACGATCTAGGTGGATTACCATTCTACGTGCTCTTCAAAGACACTGTCGCTATCTATGCCCTCGACGTGAGCAGCCCGTTGGAAGCATGCAACCTCGTGTGGGCTCTTAGTGACTCCAATGCACATGTCCAATGCCCTCCTACAAGCTTCACGCGTATCCCGGGTTCCGCCCGAGTCATCCAGACTACCTCGCCCAAGGCTTCACGTTGGAAAGAATGGAGCAAGCAAGCGGCTGTGTCGTGCTATGTTATGGATATTTGGACTGAGGAAGAAATCAGAAACTTCGCGTGAGTGATGTTCTCCGCACCAATACAGGGTATGACAAGATGACCAGCACGCTGTTGGGGCTGAATGTTGAGTGTGCGACCGCTTTCGCGAGGAAATGGGGCACCATTCCTCGGACGGTGCGGGAAAACCTTGATTTACCGTCTCATCAAGTTATGGCTGTCTTCCGTGAACATGTCGCCAGGTCTATCGAGGCAGCCCCAGAGTATATAGGTGGAGGAAAGCAGCTTGACTCGCTCGGCGCATCACCAATCTTTTTCATTCGGCCAGGGGTGGATGATACGGGGGTTATTTGCCGTATGCTTGCTTCCGTGGTTGTGGGGACAGAAACCCTATTCAAGTTGCTGGATAAAGGCCTCCAGGCATATAACAACACCGTCAGGATCCAATTTTACATGGCTCTTAGTCAAGTCGCCGCGACTTGTCCAGCCGCTGGTTATTTATTTGAATGGTGGTTCCATGGCTTCGTTATCACGGGAAAACAAGTACCATGCCAATGGGTTGCACAAAGCACAGACAACGATATATCACAGCTTCCCTCCCTACTACCACGGACAGTTGTTCTTGCTCCCGCTACCCTGGACGCCCTAAAAGACCAGTCACCGCCGTACTATTGGGCTGCTCCCCACAGCAATTTTCCTGGGATTGACGGTGTGCTTGTGCTCGAGGAGGGGATTTTTGCATTTCAGCTAACGTTGAGTGCAAATCATACGTCGCCGATGAAGGGTCTGCAGAAGGTATGGAATAGCTTGCGAGCCGATTTGAAGGAGCTTCCGTGGAGAGTAGTATTTGTTGGCACGCAGGCTGAGCGAATCACGCAAGTTGCAGAACATTGGGCTGGCCAGCTACACTTCCCGGGAGAGGGGCACGTACGTGTTGGATGGTCTGTGTTGGACCCAGCAGAAAGACCTGCCACTTACACAGTAGATGATGAAGAGGCTGATTCAGTGCCGGAAGAGTCGGGCGAGGCGATGGAAATTGAGGGTTAGTTGTATGCTTCCATTCCGTATGAATCGCATTCATCCGTCTCCACACATGTTCTGTAACTGAGTATCAATACCTGTATCTCTCCCACATCTCATGGTCAGTGACCGGTCGGTAGCGAATTTTGAGGGTCTGGTAGGTATTAACTTACCGAGACCCCCTACCCGCACTGGGGACACCCGGTACTACACCCAGACCAGATGTGCTGCTTCTGGGGGTAGTATCCGTTGTGGTTGGGAAGCGCCTCGTCCAGCCGCTGCGATATGATAGTGTGCCGACGAGGCACAATGCAGCCACAGCTCCTCAAGAGTGGACTATGTCAGGTCCGAGGGTGGTCATGAAGCCATAGAAGGCTAGCCAGATTCCAGATGATGCGGCCTGCAGGGGCTCGGCCATCCGTCAGGATGTGTTTGAGTGTTGCACGCACAAGAACACGCCAAAGCAATGCTATAGAATCAACCATGAGGCTTACAGGGCGTAGAACGGCGCTGACGACTCTACCTATAGAATCAACCAGCACGAAAGTGGGAAAGCGGTATCGTAGGAGAGACAACCTATGTAGTGAGCGAACCGTATATATGACAGGCATAAGCGGTATCATAGGAGAGACGACATATATGCTATGAAGGAGGATAGAGCAAGAAAATAAGAAAGAAAACGGGAAGCGTGCAACATTACCCCCGTCTTAAGGACGATGTCCTCATCGTCAAGGGAGGTCAGCGGGTCCGAGGGGTTTGATGTAGGAGTCACGGAAAGTGAGGAAGTCGGGGCTGCGGAACAGAGGAGGAGTGGGAGGTGGGGAGACACCCCGACACGTCGGGCAGCGACAGGGTGGATCTTCGGTGGTGGAGGCGATTTTGATAAACGGGCTGCGGGGTGCGAGAGGATGTCTCCAGTGGAACTCACTAATCGCCTTGCGAGCATGTTTCAACTCAGCGATGGAGATCCACTCGCGTTCTTCCCGCGGGAAGCCCTTCCAGTGAACGAGATATTCCACTTTGTCCCGGCGCATGCGAGAGTCGACGATTTCTTCGATTTCGTGTTCGGCGATTCCGTCGACGTCGATGGTAGGTGGCGGAGGCGGAGGCTTTTGCAGCAGGTATGAGGCGGCATGGAAAGGAGAGAGGAGGCATTCGTTGAAGATGTTGTGGATAGCCTTCCACCCATGAGGAAGGTCGAGGCGGTAAGAGGACGTGCCCACTCTCTCAACGACTTTGAAGGGACCGAACCGTTTGTCCTCCAACTTCATCGACGGGCGATCTGTTCACATGTTTACACCTCGGGCATGAACAGATAAGTGCTTTCAACTTAGTCAGCACATATCCATACTGTAGCCGTCTGTATGGAGGCAACGGCGGGGGGGTGCGTTACGGGTAACCCCTGACCCCAGGCTTAGCAACGGGGCCCGCGTTACGCGTTACAGTTGCCAGTTTTAGCAACCTGGCTGGGGGGCGTGCGTTATGGTCCGAGAAAGTTTGGCAACCGCGCCGAAGGTAGGCACGTTATGGAAGCAACTGTACTTAGTAAGGTAGTACGCCCAAGCAGGATTTGCATTGGGGAGACACTGTCGAAGTACACGAAAAAAACAAAGCAAACCCACTCGTAGCACTGATGTTGCCATTGTACTATCCAATAACCCAACATCCATGTCGAACCCGGGCCCTTCCTCAGAGTTAATTTCACGAATTCATCATTTACAACGTCTGCTTGAAAACCTGCCAGATCAGCTACCTCTCAATCCGGTCGAGTCCACATACCAATTTGGGCTTGACACAGAGCATGTAGCAGAGGAAGGGATGTGGTATGCGTTCAACCAGAGCCTGGAGGTCTGCTTCGAAACACACAAGATCCCTGCTGGTGGAACAATCATCTTCCGAGAACGAGGGAACCGGTATAGCATACTGATCAAGATGATGAAGGCCGCTGTGAAGGAGTTGTCTGAGAAGGATTGCGCCTTTCTCCGGGAGGTATGGCTTGAGCGCCTGATAAGGGCAGCTGAGCTACAGGGTGCCAAGGCTTTGCCTAAGTGAGTCGAGTCCTGACCTGTTGTTGTGAAATGCTTACCTCATTAACTTGTAGGCGAAAGCATGCTGAGGAGCCTATGATGGGTATGGCTGCTGACCCTAGTAAATGTGCACGCACCTCAGGAAGGTCATGCCCACCATCTGAAATAGAGTTGGCAAGCGAAGGCCGGGTGCCAGAGTCCGATACAGAGCCGGACAGCGGAAGGGATAGCACAGTGAACGGATCTAATCAGAGAAGGGTCAGCATAGAGTTATCCAAGGCAGTACGACCAGCTCCAAAGGCTTGGAGTAATCCTGTACCCAGCAGGCAACTCACCTTTCATGACTTGAAGTGGAAGCGTCTCGAGACTGAAGAAGAGAAAGCAGAGCAACAGAAACGGTTGGCCAAATGTGACAGCACAGATGAGGAGGTGGAGTACAGAGACAAAGAAGCAAGAGTGCAGCACAAGCTCCATAAACGCCAACTGGCTGCTGACCGACAGCGGTGATGGCGTGAGCGGCAGCATGCCAGAAAACCTAACAATCACAAGTCAATTGATACAGTGAGTCAATTTCTGACAAACGAAAGGACTGTTAATAGACGAAATGTGATAGATGCTGAAGGACCTACCAGAGGGTGGACTGAATGTAGTGATGATTTCACGTTCAGAACATGTGGATTGGAAAGAAGAACGGAGTGGAAAACGAGGTGGTGTCCAACAAGGAGCTCACAAGCGAACAAACTGGTATCATCCGCTACTTTGGGTTCATATTGACACTGCAGCCAAGAAACATGACTGGTCACCATCAGCGATGGTGCGCACCCTTCAATGAGAGCAGCCAAAGCTGTTCATGCACCTGAACAAAGGTACAGTCTCGAAGTGGATAGACAAGTCGAAACACCAATGGTCGCAATCCACGCTGTGCAACGTTGAGAACGGCCACTCTCTCACTGGCTTAGGCCATTCTGGTGTTCTCTCCCAGTACCCTCAGGTTCAAGACGACATTGTTGAGCGGCTCACCGACATGCGCAAGTCTGGGCTTCCCATCAATGTTGTTGTGGCCAGATCAATCATGCTTGCGGTAATTCAAGACCGTGTTCCCGACTTGCTCAAAACATTCAAATGTTCAGAGGTATGGATCAAAACCATTTCTTGGACTTGAAGCTAATGTCTATCTAGAAATATGTACGAACGTTTTTCACAAGCGTTCTCAACTGGTCATCATGAAAAGGCACACGCACTGCCGCCAAGCTGCCTGCTAATGCTGAGGAGAAATGCAAAGAGTGCTTTTTCTGTCTGGTCTACATTATGAAGTGATATGATGTTCCGCCCAAGGTACGTCAAGAGATCATGATTTGTGCTATTTCATGTTATACTCTGATTGCAGCTTCTCATCGGATTCGATCAAATCGGTACCTACATCCTCCCCAGCAGTGGGACCACATTCGCAGAGCATGGATCTCATCAAGTTGATATCATAGCCAAAGATGAGAAAAGGGCCTACACACTACTTGTGGCGAGCACCCCCGAAGGAACATTCTTACCATTCTAGCAGGTCTGGGGAGGTGCATCCTCACAGTTGCTTCCATTAGCGAATGCACGTGGCATGACTGAAGCAGTGGCTAACGGCTTTGACTTTGCATTTGCCAAGAGCGACAAACGGGGGAGCCACTTCAGTACCCTCAAGACCATGAAAGAGGTATGCCAAAAGTACCATAGCATACATTTCACACTGATGGCCATCAAGTGGGTCAAACATATTGTTGAGCCTTACCGCTGCCGAGTCATTGAGGTTGATCCCAATCTTGATGAAAATCAAGTTTCGATCATCTATCTTGACTGCTACCCTGTTCACACGAGTGAAGACTTCCGCTCCTATATTTTCCAAGAATTCCCATATATCATTCTTTGCTTTGTTCCTGCTGGCTGTGAGCATTTTATTTCATTTCTGAGCCTTGTCTCATTTCACCTTTGTTAGGCACTGGTATTTTCCAGCCTGCTGATGTCGGCCTCAACCGTGTTATCAAGCACCGTCTCAAGCAACACCAAACCGAGTACCTTGTAGAAACACACCAGCAGCAAATCGGCAGTGGGCTTACAGCCAAACAGGTCAAATTTTCAACATCGCTACCCATCTTACGAGATGCATCAGTTGCTGGGATTGTTAGTGTATTTAACTTTATGACTGGCCTATTTGGCTGTGAACTAGTCGAAAAGGTATATGCTTTTTTGCTTTTCTTGTGTCTTCCTGAAGCCGCGGCTCATGGCCTAGGCCATGGCCCGTGCAGTACACCAACGAACAATGTTCAAAATGTAGTACAATTCTCGAGTTAGGTAGTAGCTATCACATCAGAGTCCGACTCATCCCCTGCTATGTCACTGCCATCCTCATTCATCTCCTCTTGCATGGTAGCCTCAGCGAGCAGTGTGGGGTCTTCATGAAATATAAGTTTTGATCTTGCTGCGCATTTTTGAAATTGCAGTGCCTCGACTACATCGCACTTGAGGCGGTTGCGTCTCTTGGAGATCATGATGCCAGCAGACGAGAACACACGCTCTGCTGAGACAGAGCTCGACATGATGGACAGAAAATCATGCGCGAGTGACGCCCAAACCGGATATTGAGTCGAGTTGATATCCCACCACTGAATGATGCTGAGATCGCCCAGGTTATCTTGTGTGGTAAGATACTCCTGGAAACCGCGTAGCCATGGCCTTGCCGGATCATCCCACTGCCTGCTCGTATTGTTCGTGGTGGATGACATGTTGTCCTCACCATCACTCCCATCGTCATCCACTAGCGTGTTGAAAAGTGCCTGTAACTTCGGGTTGTGGCTAGTGATACGATGAGCGCGGTTTGTTGGTTGCGGTGCATCTGCCGGGCTGGGGTACATCATGTAATATCGTTCTTCGTACTGTACATGCGTTAATGATGGGAGGGTAGAATGTGTTCTGAGATACTCATCAAGTGCCGTTCAAGCAGCTTTACTTGTAACTTACAAGTAAAGCTGCTTGAACGGCACTTGATGAGTATCTCAGAACACATTCTACCCTCTATGATGAAATAAAAAGTTGAACAGGGTGTGGAAGCAATACTAATGAAGAAGGACTCAGACTTCTGGCGTAGAAGACTATATTGCTAACCAACCTAATGAAGAAGGACTATGTAGGAGTTAGATATGTGGATGTAATAACTGAATAGTAAAGTA
>JBBPMH010000659.1:0-19231 GCA_038090235.1 Pulveroboletus ravenelii
TCGGGATCTCAATATTACAGTTTCTATTTTAAGTAACGAGGCTTTTACAATGTGGGCGCAGGAAATCAAGGCTACAGAGGGTAAGTACCACAACTGCTCCGAATCTTTTCTTTGGTTCTGCAAACGGCTGGAAAGGCGTCGTCCATCATTTTTCATGTAAGGATTTACAAAGCTACTGCTAGACTACAAATGAGTGGAGTCGTGATCTGATCAAGTCCAAAATGCCGGACTCAGTCTGGAGCTCCAAGCCAGGCTAGTCCATACAGACCGCGCTATTCCAGTGCCCCCCAATGTATGCCATATTGTCAATGCAATGTATATCACAGTAGATGAATGGAAGAATTAGTTACAGTGCCATTACAACCTCAATAATCCGGTCCCAGGAAAGTTCTACTTCTCTCGCTGCAGAGCCGTCAAGTCGAGCCACCGAAACACATCGTTTACTTTTTGATGAAACCATGACACTCAGTATCGTACCGACAGACTCTCTATCCTCTCCCTCTTCAGCCTTGATGACCATGCAGAGTGTGCCCTTCTTGGACGGGGCAAAAGGGGTCAAGAACTTTTCATGGATGGTCTCCTGAAGAATCTTGGCACCCTTTGTTCGAGCTGTGAGGGAGACGGCAAGATGGCAAGAGGGTACTGTCTCGCCTGACGCCGATTGCAAAGGGTCTGGAACAGCAGTCTGGCAGCAGCATCCATTGTAGCCAGCATGCCAACCAAACCCAATCTTGAAGATCGCGTGATACACCTTGAGGCTCTCTTTGATCACCAGGCGCAAAATAAAGTTGAGTTCTATATATATAGTCAGTCCTGCCTGTTGCTGAGGAAACGAGATGTTTACTGGTTAATGGTATGCTAGGCCCAGCTTTGGCATTCACTGTCCAGGTATCAGGAAGACTGTGTTTGGGGTGACTGGAGGTGGTGTTTGCTGCCTGGGTTGCTCTGAGATGTCACCCCTTCTGAATGTGGTAGCCACTGTGAGAAGCTGGGCATGCGACAGAGACAATCCACCCAACGTGGTCTTACAACCCCTGAATGAATGAGGAAATCAAGAACCTTGGCATGTGACTAGAATCTTACCTCACAATGACATGGATTTTTTTGAGAACACAAGGAGGGGCATTTCCTGGAGTAACCACACACAAATCTGCCACTGTGCTTCTGAGCATCCCTTGCCAGCCTTTGTATTCACCTCTGATGATTAACACTTCCTTGCCCAGGTATCGCTGAGCCTCGTCACGTTCAGACACCTGGGATTCATGCGCAACATGTGTGATTGGAACAAAGAAATGATCCTGATAATAAACTTTAATGAGTGAATGGAAGTGAAGGCATGGACTTATGGATTCAGCCCAAGCATTCACCTCTAATATCTTCTTCTGGAGGTCGATTGCCCCAACTATCCCTCGTCTGCCTATCCATCTCCCTCATACTACCTCGATGACATCCCTGGATCTGACATTATAACCCTGCTTGGGTGAATATCTGAGGGAGTTTGGAGGTGGCAAGAACTTCGCCGATTTAACATCAATAGTGAGAGCATACCCTGGAAGATATGGGTGTAAGCAAACCATACTTGAACAGATGGTCTCTACTGTCCCAAGATATCTGTGGTGAGGGCCAGAAATTACCTCAGCAGCATCACCAACTTGCACATCATCACGAGTCTCCTCAGAGGTTATGGTCTTGGGCGGCGTGAAATGGGAGTGATCAGGCTCGTATGACTCCAGAAGGTACAGGGAGGCACAAATCTAGGAAGCATGTAGTAATTAGATTTCATTTAACAAATTGACTTACTGGTGCACTATCATCATTGAGGAATGTCATCTCCTGTGTGAGAATATTGACCTCTGTTACAATTTCTGATTTCCCAATGTTCTGATGATGAACACTGTTCATGTCACTGTAGGGATCAATGACAATGCATACAGATCTCCTGCTTCATAAACCCTCTCTAAAGTTGAGAGAGGTGCACAGTATTGGTTTATCTCTTGGGCCTCCACAATAGCAGAATCATTTTCATGGTCAATAGAAACTAATCTTGCACAAAGACCAAAGTAGGCTGCATCATTCATAACCACGCAGTCAAGGGGCTTCCAGAATTTATGGTTGTACCATCTGAGAGTGTCATTTATAAATGACGGTGCGATCTTGGATTCAAGATGCAATGAAATCTGATGGGGAGAGGGGGTGGGGCATGGACTAACTTGTTTCTCCAGTAGCTGCAATAGTAAAAGCCCTGCGACATAACGATGTCGCTTGAATTTATATGTTGGAAGCCCCTGCACAGAAGTGCACGGAACGCCCCCATAGCTCTCTGGGGAAAAGAGTTGACGAGCACGAATATCCTAGCCAATCATTTCATTGTCATCATGCCGAGGAAGCGGTTCAAGTTCCCACGAGGCTGCTAGAACGTCGAAAACTCCGGATTGTGCATCGAAGGATATGATGTACCCCAAGTCTCCCTTATACTGCCCATATTTTGAGATGATGCACCATGCTGGGATTGTATACACTTCCCCAAATACACGGATGAGAGGTACACGCTCCTCCAAGGGCACAAGTGTTAAACTTTGGACACAATCGGTGTGAGAGGGGGGAATGTTTCAGTGCAAGGTCATCAAATCAGGGACCCACACGTTAATGTGGCCATACAGTCCTTCTACTGTGGACGTGGGCAAGTGGGCTTCATTCCATACCATTGCCATATACTTTGTGGAATCGGCTTTGTAGTAACAGTCAGGGGTTGAAAGTAAAGTTCAGATCACACAACTTACCAGAAACAATTCTGACTGACCATAGTCAGATGGAATTTGACAGAGTAGAGGGGCGGGACGGGGACCTTGGTTCCAGCATCGGAGACATTGGGGAATTGGATGGTGGGACAGAGGTACAGCCATAGGTGGTAAGTCTATGATGATGCTCCACAAGCAAGATCGCCTTGAAGTTTTGCTCTCGCTTGTCTAAATTATGCTTGAATGCAAGTTCAGATACAAGATTTTCCCAGTAGCCAATCTTCATATAGTTTCCGTGCTGGAAATCCAATGTATGCATCAGGTACTCAAAGTTGAGTACATTGCTCAGCCAGTCACCAACTGCCCGCCAGAGACCAATATCATCCAGCATCTCTAGACCTTCATCCATCACTTCATCTCCTTCTTCATCTTCCACACCGCCAAATTCATACTGCTGTGATATTGCATTGATAGCTTGAGTGTACCTTGAAGGACCAGCAGCTTCACTAGGGAGAGAAACGAAATGTCCACTTGACTCATTCTCCCCATCTGGAACAATAAATTGGTCTAAAACGCGTTGGAAACAGAATGAGGACACTGGATACGTGATGTACCACTTCCCTCCTCCTCTGAGCTATTGTCCTCTTCTTTGCCAATGCAGACTTCCAGATCCAAATAGCGAGTGATCCAAGCTTCTGCACTACATTCAGCATGTTTGCCCCTCTCAAAAATCTACAAGGTGATCAGTTAACCACAGAGATAGCATAGTGCAACTGACCTTGCGACATTTGGGAAAAGGCAAGTCATCAGATGCTGGACAAGTCTTTCTGCAATGATGCTTCAAGCCTTTTGATGGGCCTAAAATTGTGATGTGAGTGGGTACTAAGTATGTCTGGTACAACTTACCAGGTAACGCGTTCTGGTTGGTAATCGCATTGCCTGATGGATCAGTTGGGAAGGAAAGGCCACGGGCTTGCATGACAGTTTCTACTATCGCAGTAGCCCCAAGCATGTCATCCTCTTCTGAGTGAGTGAAGAGCTGATCGAACAATGGTTTCCAATCCTCATGCTTATAGTTGCCAATTTCTGCCAGTTTCTGTGTGAGCAGGATAAACTCGATTTCGTTTTTTGCCCACTGCATCACATAGCGCCAGGCCTCAATCCGATCCATTAAGGACTGTACATTAGAGCCTTAGAATAGAACACATGAGTAGGCCATCAATGTGGGACTTGGGCCACTCACTCATCACAATGTTCATGCCATTTGTGCTTGTCGACATCTATCAGAGTTTATTTTTTTGATCAGAAGATAAACAACTCCAACGCCTAAACTGCGCTCACATTTGTATATGAGCCTACCCTGCGCTCGCCAAGTACTACTGTGTTATGATGCTGGAGTGGAAAGAAAGTGTGAGACCACTTTGCTATGCCATTTGTAGGGATTGCCGAATTGGGAAGCTTTGCTGACTGTGGAGGGTGGAGGCATACCATATGGGGGAGCCTGTGGATTCTATTGTGCATTATGTAAGTTATAAAGATAGGCATATAAAAGAAATGTGTACTGTAGCTGTCCGTCTGTATGGAAGCAACCAGGGGGGGTGCGTTACAGCCTACCCCCTGACTCTGAGTTAGCAATGAGACCCCTGTTATGCATTATGGTTGCTAATGTTAGCAACCCAGCAGTGTTAACAACCGGAAGTTTAGCATCTATGTGCAGGACTGGGAACCCGCATTACGCGTTACGTTGCAACTGTTAGCAACCAACTCCCAATTACGCGTTACTTTTAGCAATGCAACCACCCTGGCGTTACACATTACAGTTGCCTCCATACAGACAGCTACATACTGTCAGTGACTACATGTAATTGTGCATATGCATTACAGCGCTTTGCAAATCTCTGCAGAAAATGCATCACAGAAAACTTGTCGGCTAAGGATTACTAAGGCAGGACCCCGAACTTGTCTCAGTGAGTGAGCTGCGGGCAGGCTGTCACGCTTTTCCTCCCCATCACCCATGCCATCTCACACTGTCTCCAATGACACAAAGTACCAGATTCTCATTCTTTATGAACAAGGCTGCTCCATTAAAGCCATCTACACTGCCCTCAGCATCAAGAAAACATTTGCTTACAATACACTTCAGCTGTACAAAAATTTTGGCACTGTCTCTAACCCTTATACCTATTCCTGTTCCATTGGACATCCTTGTGTCCTTAGCCAAGAAGACATTACTTTCATTCGTAACATGATTCAACACCATAATTGTTACGATTTGATCGTACATACACGGGACTCCTATTCTTTTTCCTAAAATCCCCTCTGGCTCATCACCGGAACCACTATTCCAACCCCACTGGTCTATGCCCACCTAGCATTCATCTATGATCACCCAGCATCTGCCTGTACCTACCAAGGCATCCATCTGTGTCTACCCGGCATCTGTCTATGCCTGCCCAGCATCTGTCTATGCCTGCCTGGCATCTGTCTATGCCTGCCCAGCATCTGTCTATGCCTGCCTGGCATCTGTCTATGCCTGCCCGGCATCTGTCTATGCCTGCCTGGCATCTGTCTGTGCCTACCCGGCATCTGTTTGTGTTTACCCGACATGTGTCTGTGCCTACCCGGCATTTGCCTCTGCCTAGTGCAACCTGTCGACAGATTACGCCTACACTGCCACAGGTATCCCTCATGACTTGTCACACCTTCCTCATTATTCCTTTATATCTTTCTCTCTGTTGTTCTTGCTTTGTCTCTGAACTTTAGATCCCTTCACCCGATCCTCTCTGATCGGCCTCATGTCTCTCTGTTACTCATCACTCCCCTTTCGCCATTCGTCATCTTACTCATTTGATTCATAAGCCTTGTTTATCCTTTGTTGTTCCACATTTATCCTCCTTTGTTTACACTGTGTATATAAACCTGTTGTTGCATAACCCCTTTTAGTGTTAGCCACTCGTTCCTCGGGAACTTAGTACAATGGTAACGTCTTATGTAAGCACGCTCAGACTATTAGTCAGATGTTTCTTTCCTTAGCACCTCAGTCTTCTACGCCAGAAGTCTGAGGTGAGATACTTTACTATTCAGTTATTACATCTACATATCTAACTCCTACATAGTCCTTCTTCATTAGGTTGGTTAGCAATATAGTCTTCTATGCCAGAAGTCTGAGTCCTTCTTCATTAGTATTCCTTCAACAAAACCCGCCTCATAGGTACGCTGTTTCCCCAGCTTAGATCTACTTGGCAATCTACATTGTTCTCTCCTCTATGTGTCTTTGCTCAACACTCGACTGAGTGCTCTGCTCTTACTCTCGTCCTCTTGCTAGCAAGTTGCTAGGCAAGATCCTTGACCTTGAACCTTCGTTGGCTAGTTGCCGGACGAACCCCTTGACCCTGCTAGTTGCAGGTTATGTCCCTCGTCCCCATCTCACTGTAGCTGCTTGCTGACAGTTCCTCTCAACCTCATTCCTTAAGCCGAGTTCGCGCTTGACCTTTCAGGATCAAGCGTAACAATAATACTGTTTATCTTGACAAGCTTCAAAAGGAATTGTGGGAGAAGCGCCATGTGTACGCTACAATATCTACTATTTCCCATGCTCTGCAGCGCCTCAAAATCACACGAAAAGGAGTGTTGTTCTCTGCTGCTGAGTGGAGTGACGAATTGTGTGCACTCTACATGAATTGGATTGGGGCGGAAGCACGCGATGCGGAGATGCTACTCTTTGTTGATGAAGCTGTGAAGGATCGAAGAACTTCATCTCGCCCGTGTGGATGGTCAACTCAAGGACAACGTTGTTACAGTACCTGGTACTTCATACATGGTGTACGCTATTCGATCCTTCCTGCCATCACATTAGATGGTATAATCAGCTATGACATTATTGAAGGGCCAGTTGATGGCATGTGCTTTCTACGATTCTTGTGGGAATGTGTGGTATGTAACCTCTGTTTTCATTACAGAAAGATAATAGACATTACTCTAGATGCCTTACACCACTGCATATCCTGGCCCATGTAGCATCATTATCATGGACAACTGTCGCATCCACCATAGCAAAGAAGTCCAGGCGCTGGTGGAAGACATGCACCGTAAGTAAAATCATCACAGTACATTACGCTCTACTGACTTATCTTAGTGTGTAAACTTATCTACTTGCCGCCATACTCACCCGATTACAATCCCATTGAATAACCATTTTCAGCAATCAAGGCTTACTTGTGCCGCCATGAGGGAGATCTGTCTGTGATGACAATCATTTGCGCTTGTCAGAGCATTACCCCAGACAAGGCTGAGGGCTATTTCCGTGCGTCTGGATATATTGCATAGTGTACGATGTAAATTTTTACATAGTACTATTGGAATGGATGTGTATTGTCCTCATCCTCTTCATGGTCGTCATTGACCACAAAACCCCATGGGACAGGAAGCCACTGATTCTGTGTATCGCACTTGTAATATAGATCATAATCATTGACCCAGTAAAGCGGCAACCTCCGCCGTCATGATAGTGCTTTTCATACACGACCTTTTTCTTTTGCAGCGGAGTCATGATCCGGATCCTATTATTGATTGGCTCAGTGTCCAAAGAAGTTGATCTGGTGCCGCTCCGTTTGCGCTTTGCTTCCTGACCATTCCACCAGGCAATGCTACATCTTTTGAGACAAGCGATATCACCTATTGAAATGCCAATTCGACTTAGTGTCTTCTCATCCACATCAGCAAGGATATCTGGCCCAATATTTTCGAGCCTAAGGGGTTCCTCGTAGTGGGCCGAATCCTCTACACTGAAGTAGGTTTCAGCGTAGGCAAGGAAGCATTTGAGATGTGAAGGCGACGGTGGTGGTGGCAGTGCTGGAGTGGCTGGCTTGTGAGGTGTTACTGGGGGCGGATGCTGTACCATCGGTGGATTGTTGGCAGTGATGGACTGGGCAGCCACTGCAGCAGGCTGAGTAAGGCCGGAATTCAAGTTTGTGAGCGCTTGCAGTAAAAGGACCAACGTCAATGAATTGATGTCCAAACCGTTCGGTGGTGCTTGCTGAGATGGTTGGGTCTTTCAGGACGGATACAGAGGTGTCCCCTTCATCACCAGGTTAAACGACTCGATGTTTGGTGGAGTGCTTAGTGTAGCTTGGCCTGCATCCTATATCCAAAATGCGTTAGTTTTCTAGCGATGCGGCAATGAAAAGAATTACCAGCGCACGACACCAGTCCATAATCAAACTAGGTGTGAGTACAATTGGTCCCGATGGACCCATGTACGTGTATCCATCCTCAAAATCATTCTTGTAATGAGTTTGAAGCATGAGACGCCATCGCATGAGACGTGCATCCAAGTCCGAAACCTTCAAACTCTATGAATCTATAGTATTAGCATCCAAGTAGTGTGCAACAGGAATGTACATACTGCACCAGCTTCCGTGATGGGTCCAGTCTCGTCCTTTTCATCCTCTACCACACTGGCACTCAATATCAGGAGCTTTTCAACATCCTTCATATCAACAAATATCTTTGTGTTACTAGTATCGTGTTCACATATCTTTTGTACCATTTCTTTGTAGTCAGACTCATTATCAATGTCCATTCCATCGCCAGAGTGCTGACTGGTACACATCAGTTAGGCTGCCAAAAAGATAAAAAAAAAACTGACCCTTTTGACTTCAGTGGCACATACTTGAATGGGAAGTGACACTTTGCTGACACCTTGTACTGCTCCTGTCCATGTTTCTCAAGCAGACTGGTTAGAAAATCGATGTAGTTGTCCTCGTTGATAGCAAAGAGCAATTCCTTGACCTTGACCAACTTTTCTTCCTTCACAGTGGCCACTCTGCGAGCACCCCTAGTGGCAGTCTTCTTGAGGAGAGTGTAAATGGTCAGTGATACGTTGAATGTACAGATTTTTTCCTCATCCTGAGTAGGCTCCAGTGTTGGCGACATTGTGCTGGCACAGAGACTCAAGCCGGGTGTCACACAAATCACATGTGTGACAATGCCTTCGGGGTCTTGCTTTGGTGATCATTAGCCAATGAGTTTTCTATGATGCATTTTCCACAGAGATTTGCAAAGTGCTGTAATCACAGGATCGAACTCGGACAAGGAGGGTGGTTTTGACGGCAGTCCTTGGGCCACAGTTTAGTGGGCATCCCCAACATCGGGTATGTCATATAGATGATACGGGTATATACTTCATGGGAGTCGGCACTTACCTACATGCTCGCTCCGCTAGCCTTCGATTTCAGTGCGGGCACCTATTGTGCCATCCACGCCACACTCATCAAACACCCTCCACTGCTCTGTATCCCCTTTCCCCCTTTGATGTCCATCGCGATCCCTCCGGGTTAGTCTCGCACGTCCGTAGCGCACAACACCTTGTCGCTTCATCTCCCCGCGATATGTCTGACTTCCCGCAGATCCGCAACCTCCGTTGTTCAGATCGCCTCCAGGGTCTCCCAAATTCGACCGTTTCGTCTGCACGGTAATCTGGTGTGGGCTTCTCTGTCAAATGCGTCCGCTTGTGCAGTCTTCCTAGTATGACTACATCTCAGACCTTTCTAGCACTCTCATTGGTTCTGGTCTGCTCTGGTGTGTCGGCCACGTTCTGGAGATGACCCTATTTTACTAAGGGCCTTGCATTGTATATGCAGTGAGAAATGCCTCCAGTACAGAGGGAGTATTCCATTATGTCTGTTCTGATGGAAAAAAATTGTCAGTTTCATGGATGGCAAGAATAGCCTCTCGCATACGTCCACGCAGCAATGAATGCGCCCAAGTCAAGTCCGTTCGAGTGAGCCTGAACAGAAACCCTAAATGGTAAGAAAAGCAGCTTCTGCAGAGAATATGGAACAATAATGATTGACTAAAACTTGAGCTGCGCATCGCACTGCAATCTGAACACGAAAGGGTTAACCTGGAGATAGGTATACTGCGCCCACCGAAGGCAAAACAAATTTGATCATTCAGGGTTTGATGGATCTCTAGTTGGGGACGAGGGAAGGCCTCAGACACTCACGAGGTGACAACCTGGGAATGCCGGTCCTTCTCGGATCTCACTACCATCGCCGGTGTTGTCTCCTTGTGGAACCTTATGAGTGGCGTTACCTATAATCTTGCCGGCAATCTCGATAACACTCATGGATGTTTACGACCCGGTGCGGCCAATTCGACATACTGGCCCCGTTAACACTCCTTTACCACGCTAGTAGTAAGGGCCCACAGAATCGGGGTGCACTGTACCACTTTACTTCGGTATTCTCACCGTAAAACCCGTTGTCAACAGGGATGGTGTACGAGGGACCCAACATGACCAGATCTTACAGGAAACGACCGACGATAATACACCAGTGTGCATCCTTTTCACAACCCATCATCACTCTATCTCTGTTGCCCTCGACATCCCTCCTCCCCTCAGCTGTCCGACTTTGAGCCCCTCGCGCTACAGAAATCTCTGGCACGGCATTCACCACGCCATACAAGGCTTGTTTACTCCAGTGATATTGCTTTGTCGAGACCCGCCGGAATGTCGGCTCAGGGACCCCACATGTAGGACGCCCGCTTTTCTGGGCGGCAGGAAATTCAAATGCTGCGTGGGCCGTTCCCTAGTTGGTGGCGCTGACCTTGGTTACCACTTCCAGAAAATTGCCCAGTCAAGCCAAGACAGGGATGGTCTCAGGCTAGCCATATCCTTCGTTGCTGTGCGGCCTAACTTTTAAGTGTTCGACTCCGGTTTACAGTGCCCCAAATCGAACCCAGCTTCCCAGGAAGAGGAAGGCGAGACAGAAAGAATCGCAAGAATGTATAGGGATTGACGGAGCCGTCCAAGGGGCCGCCGTCATTTGGGCGAAAGCCGTAATCAAGCACCGATATGGTCGGGTTGACTGTGCAAATAAAAAACAAGGGACATCTTATATATTTTGCCCTATAATTCCTCCACCAGGATTATCCTTGATTGCAATAAGGATACGTTGCTCACTAGTGGGGTTTCTAAATGTGTAACGAACACCCTGGGTGACCGACCACGTTGTAGAACATCAAGTCAAGCCTTGACACCAAACAGGATCGGACGAGCAAGCATATACCTGTCATGTGGCTTGTCCACGCATTCCAAGGATAACGCAATCTAGTTGGGATTGAGGCCAGCTATCTTCTCGGGAAGACCGTCCATCAACGGGGTAAAGTTGAACATACATCTAGACTAGTCACGAGGGTGTGAAGATCTGCCTCCTACCATTTTGGGGGCAATCAGACATTAGGTCACTTGGTGACGACCCAAGCAAGGAGCTACCCCACGGCACACTTGGCAAACGTCGACACGCGAGGACTGTCAGTACGAGTACTTGCCCAAATTCAAAGCTACAGCCACATGTCTCCAGGTGTTGCCAATATCATCTTGATTAGAGTCTGTGAAAGACAGCGACTATAATATCTATCACCCCGTCCCACCCCTTTCTTTCTGGGCGGTGATGGGCACGCCAGGAGTAACCACCGAGGTAATACCGTTCTGAGGAGACTGCCCAGTTGCAGGCTCCGGGCTCGTGACACTAGCCTGCCCCGTTCCTGCGCCCCGCGACATTAACGAGTTCAGTAAGATCGCCAGGCCACTCATCTGCGCCGACTGAAGCAGCGATACATTGATCTCCAAACTCAACATCGTGCCATTAGATGTCGATCCCTTGAGAACTGCAGCCGGTTGGGGTTGATCCGGAGGTGGCACAGATGCTGCTGGAACAGGTACTATTCCGAGTGCGTGCAAAGCCGAAAGGGAGGTGACAGGCAGCTGCACAGGTATAGGACTCGTCGACAAGGTGTAGCTAGTGGCACCGGGGGTCTGGGGAGTAGCCGGAGGGACAGAGCAGAACGAAGGGGTGCCTTGCGCCGCGGCGTTGTACTGCTGTGTATAAGCATAGGAATAGGTACGATAGTACTGGGAGGGTGTCGTCTGAGTGTAGTACGTTGGTCTGAATGTCGTTATAGTTGGGTGCGCGGAAGTGGTGGTTGACGCAGCCCGTTTTTCACGTTGTATTGCATCTAGCTCGTTCCTTGCATTCCGTAAGTCGGAGCTAACTGCAGTGGTTTCGGACCTCTCGACCTCAAGAATTGACTGTGCCAGAACATATGCTTGATCATCAGGGGAGGAGCGCTGTGATTTTTGCGGAAGTACGCGGCAATGTATAAAAAGACATTTACTCACTGTCCCCGATTTGATTTTTGTGCGGTAGAATCGGTCTTCGAGCCTTTTGAGCCGTCTGTGACAATTAAGTGCGAACCGGGTATCTGGGAATAAACGAAATCAGAATTGGCGGTCTAGGTCGACACACTGTGTCTCACCTGCTATTTCCTGTCGGATTTCGCGATGTCTCGCCCTTTCTTTGCCTTTTGAACGCTTGCGACTCAGGAGTGAGTCCGAGTCCTCACCCGGCTGCTGGAAGACATGGTATGGTAAAAGCTTGTTGACCACATCGGGCACGTCCGCGAAAGGTGTGTCCACATCTGGATCTAGGACAGCAGCGTGATCAGCTGCAAGACAGGCTGCAAAGCTTCAGAGGGGTAGATTAAGGAGAGCTCGACAATATCTGTTTTCTACGCACCCCGCCGCAGTTTGCTGCATGATTTGGAGCTCCTCCTCTGACCTATCTTTCGGATAGGCGGTCAGATTGCCATTCGAATCATCCCGGTAAGTAAGAGGAGAGGTAGATTTTGTGGACGATGGTCCTGCCGCAGCGGATTGGTAGGAATTGAAGGGAATTTGGGGGCCATAAGTGCTAGATGATGATGAAAAGGCTTTGGACGCGTGTTCGGGGGGATTTAGAGAAAAGTTCTGGACAGAAAACGAGCCTTGCGGACTGAACATTTCTTCCACTGTCTTATGTTTGGTATGCTTTGCCTGGTGACAATTCCCGTGACCGCGTGAATGGCCGCCCAACCATCCCGTCCGTTTAGGGCTGGCTTCATGATTACGATCCCCCCGAAGGGTGTAGTACGAGCAATACAGACTTTAGCTTTTTCAACAAATCTGCCGCTTGAGTAACCTCCTCCGCATTACTGCTCGCAACCCGCTCCAGATACTCCTTCGCTAGTAACAGATCACCACCAGAAGTCACCATCTGGTGACGGGCAACATAGACGCTCGACTTGGCGTGGTCCTGCACCGGGCGCTCTGCGCGGCGTGAGCACACATCATTGCACCCCATCAAGGATCGTGACGCACCTTCAGCGCGACAGATCTCGACCACCCTCCGGTGATACGCGACAGCCTCGCCCGGCTCCTCCAGCTCCTCGTACAGCCTTGCCAATTTCAAGTTTATCGTCGTTTCTCGGACATCGGCACCTAGCAATGCCCGCTTCAGGCACTCCACGGCATCTCTTGTTCTACCATAAAAAATATCAACATGCATCACACACCTAATAAGCTCCCTTACCTCCCGACTTCTTCATAGCAAGATGCTTGAGCTTGCCACAGGCGGACATCATATGGGCTGTACCGATTAAACCAGGGCGACAAAGCCCTTAGACAGGCACTCACCGAAGAGCTGTGGCTCGCTGATAATAGTAGAGGGCATATTGATGCATGCTCAGGAGTTCGTAGGCCTGACCAAGGCCGTACCATGCTCTGTAATCCTTCCTGTTGACGTCTACAAGACAGTTGTCGTTCTTATGTGTTCATCTCCAACGATACGAACACTTACCCACTGCACGTCGATATGCCTCGATTGCCGCATGTGAATTTTTCATTTCCACATATTCATGCCCCATGAGTGTCCAAGCCGACAGATATGTCCGATCTAGTTCGGTTGCGCGTCTGAAGTACTTTACGGCCTTCTCGTGCTCGGCCCGAAGGGAGTAATGGTTCCCTAGGACAGTCTTATCGATTCGTGGTCTCAGGTTGGCCGTGAGGAAAACATCACTTACCAACCAAACAGCATACTTCAGGCCGATCTTTGTCAAGTTCAAGAAATTCGTGAGCAAGGCGGGAAAGCTTCAAGCGATTCTCAGTTACGTAAAGAATGTTTGAATACACGTCGATATCATCGACTCGGTATGGGGCGATGGTGAGGATTTTTTCGAACTGCTTTTCTGCTTGTCCAAAGTCTTCAGGTAGTCTCGCATGAGTCGATCACCAAGTAAAAACAATAAACGCAGTCGGCTGACCGTGCAAGTGATACAACACACAGGCGCGCAGACTCATCACCCACGGGCTTCCTCGGAAGAAGTCCTCACCCAGAAGACGATCACACATTACTAGCTCGTTCTCTGTCGGACTGTTAAGCTCGTTCATCGTCTTGATTTGGAAAAACTGCACGAGGGGGTGACTCGTAGGTAGAGGGAGGAGGGGTAGCAAAGATGACAACTAAAAGGATCAGTCGAGCGTGTAAATAACGAGCTGAATGCGCAGACCTCTTCGCCATCCCCGATGCACCGGCCTAGCAGGGTCCATGCGGACCAGTTCCAAGGATACCCACCGATGGATAAGATGATGCTTTCTATCGCTTCTTCTTTTCTGTTGAGACGCGAGAGGAAGAGACCTTTCCTGTCAAATAGTAGGTATGAGATTGGTCGGAAAATCATCAACAAACACGTAGTATCCCGTACAGGAATAGCAGCCAGGGGTCAACAGCATTTTTGACGATTTCAAGATGATACAGTAGGGACCGGTTGAAAGGAATTGGAGGATGTCCCCGGATGTCTAGACGCAGTAACGTCAGACAGCGATAGGAAGCTTGGAGATCTGCCACTTACTGTAGTGCTTATACCAGTCTCTCTCCGTCTTCTTCTCGCTAATCTATGTTCATGCGTCACTGGTCAGTTGGATACCGAATATGTAAGTTGTACCTACCAGAAATTGGCAGTATACAGACAGGAACTGCGCCTTGACACTTCGACAATTGCGTAACACGTGTACCGCCCTGCTCAAGTCCTTGGATGCAACATAAGACTGGGCCGCAAGAAGAGCAGCTTCTTCTGCCTGTTCAGGCTCAGCTTCGTATTCTTGGCTTGCAGATAATCCGGATTGCTGGTGATCCCCAGGTGCGAGACTCGATCCCGCGGCTGGAGCTGGTGAGGCGGCAAATGAAAACGGGGGGCGAGGTGAGTGCGCGCGTGCGGGTGTTGAGGTCGAAAATCCGGTCCTTGAATCAGTGGCAAGCGCATCTCGTTTGTGTTGTGGCACCGAAAGATACAGTTCGGCAGACCTAATGCATGATGTGCCTTCAATGTTAGGTTCGTATGATGGGGCACAGCGATATACCATTTACCAGCAACAACGAGACCTCTCTCTGAGCAGTCTTTGATTGAGCTTCGCAGCTCGCGCACCAGGTGTAAGTCCATGTGTCGCAGATGCCGAGCCAAACAAGGTCATGGACGCGACGTGACGCGTGATCGACGTCCCCTAGCGGGCGCCTTCCCACCCACGTTATCGGCCACATTGTGCGTTGGGCGTGGATTTCGTGTTTTATGAGTGTGTAAGTGTTCTAGACCGTCGAACCCGACGACACCCACTAACTTCACGGGCAAACACAGTCCAGAATAACCAGGACATGTTCCTCCAAGCTGTCCTCGTCCTCGTCCTTCTGCTGCTAGCCAGGATATATGTGGTGTTATCCAACCCATCACCAAAGCCACGGAAGAGAAAGGAGGGCGAAAATTGCGTCTTGGCTGTCTTCCTTGGTTCAGGTTTATCTGACAATCCTTTTGTTGGCATTTTATTCTCATCGGCCTATGTGGATCCCAGGTGGGCATACCAACGAGGCATTGAAGCTGATGTCAAGCCTAGACTTTTCCCGCTATTCACCACGAATATACATTGTTAGCGAGGGCGACACGCTGAGCACAGATCAAGTCATCTCTTTAGAACGTTCCAAGGCGTCCTGCGCTTCGCCTATCACAGTCCGTTCATGTCACCCATACCCTTTCGTTTCAGCTTCCTGATGATTATTTTCAGAGATCCGATGAACGGTGGGACTACAATATTTTGGAGGTTCCACGCGCTCGGCGTGTGCACCAGCCCTTACGGACCGTTCTTCCTACGTTCACGCGTTCCGTCTTGGCTTGCATATATCTAGTAACAATAGCGCCACTAGCCAAGAAAGACGCATTTAAAACACCGTTTGCGGACTTGTTGATATTAAATGGTCCTGGGACATGTGTAACACTTTGTGTCGCCGTGATGGTGAATAAGGTGAGCTATGCTCTTCCCAACGAGTGAATATGTATCCGTCAGGTTGATACCGCTTGTACCCGTGACACACCCTGACCAGCTACTCGGCTTACCGCACCCGAGGCTGTTATACGTAGAATCGTATGCACGCGTACGGTCGCTCTCTTTCTCTGGGAGAATTCTACGTCACTTAGCGGACCGGTAGGTCTATGAAGCGTGGTCCTCACAATGCCACTGATCGTCGCACAGTTTTCTTGTTCAGTGGCCAAGCCTATTATCGGACGGCAGCCGTGAGGAGTGCCAAGGATGCTTGGTTTGATATTATGGACGGGCTCACACCGTTGGCTGCGGCGAGCTCGTTTGATCTTGGCATCTACTTACATCATGGAAATGTAGAGTAAGATTGCCACTGATCGGAATATTCCTCTTGCATAATAATTTTACAAGAATTCTTCCGCCTACTGGTTTTGGATCATGCGCGCTGGCGGACCGGATGCTCGGGGATGTTCAATTTTGATGATGATGCATGCGGTGTGCGCAGTCGATCGGATTTTATAGTTACCTCGCGTACACCAGGTAACGACCCTCGTCCAAACAGCATCAACGTTCATTTCCGTGTCCAGCGGTCCTCCCCAGTGTTCCCTCCTCTTCTCGTCGGGCTTGCGCTCCGAGCTCTCCCACCTTCCCGCTTGGGGGGCTCCCATCCACCACCACCACCCTCATGCTTCAAGGGGTTCAGCCGTCTCTCCAATCTCTGTCCTGCACGCAAGGACGACACGAGGTCCTTGGAAGCAAGTCGCAGATGCATAAAATTGCAAAAGCCTCCTCGGTTGCACTCTCCGTTTTCGTTTTGTCGACAACAGGCTTCCCTGAAATCTGTGACAGGGGAAAGTTCTGCGTACAACGGACGACCTTGTAGAGTGTTAAGGTGATGGCAGAAAACAGCAGACAAGGCACGCACCTGCATACCACCGATCGTTTAAATTATCGACGGCGGCTTGTGCCTCGGTTTCCCACTCATATCGCGCATACACATTGCCAATGAGATGGTCCCCAACATTGTCGCACACCTGGACAGCGTCAGCCTCGGCGGTTGGAGAGGACTGTCACGACCCACATGTAACTCGAGCAGGTGACCGAACTTGGCCAACTCACAGTACAAGTCCTCGTACACCGCGTCAAAGCCTTCTTGCAACTCCTGTTCCGATAACTTACAAACTGGGTCATGAGCGGGGTTGTGGTAGACATTGGGCAGCAAGATCGTTTGCGAAAAAGGGGGTCTGATGTGCTTCCGCGAGCACCTATCTCCGTGTCGACACGCACCAATCTGGGCAATGTGAGTGCCGGGCAAGAGGGAGTGAACGAGGGCAGACCTTGTAGTAGAAGGAGCAATTGACACGATCCTGCTCCGTTCCAAAGATGTTTGCCTGCGCGCGGATAAGACGGGGGGTGAGACAGCAGTGACGGGGGACACGCACCAAATGAGAGGCCATGCTCGAGTCTCGTCCCAAGGGAGTCTGCACCCGCTGCCAGGCGTTGTCTGCACTGAGAAAATTGCTAACCCCGCAGATTCGGAGTTTTAAATTTAAGTAATTTAATTGAATATATGCAATGGCCAAAAAGTCATAAGGGTGTCTCAAACCAAAAAGTGGTAAGGTTATGTCAGCGGAGAACACGAGCGAAAAAAGTTGGACCAGCGTGGGAGAACGTACAACACGTGCCACATGATGTACAAAAATGGAAACCGCGCAGTATCTCAGCCACAGAGCGGCAAGATAACAAAAATACATGTTACAGACACGATATAAGAGTGATCAGCGAGTCAAATATACCCTAAACCACCATGCCCCAGCAATCAGCTCGTCAGAAACTGCTCACAGCTCTTCAAGAAGCCCAAAAAGCACTTGGATTTGAGCTATATCTCAAAATACTCTATGCAGCAATAGAAGAGGTAACTCATACTGACAGTACTGACTCTCAAATGGGTTCTAGGTCTCCTAGTGCTACCAATACATCTCTTGACATGGATGTCTCCTCTTCCTCCCTCTCATCTACCCCATCTCTTCCCTCTCCTATCAACCCCTCTTCTGAACTCTCTGATATGTCCTCTGGGAGTGAATCCTCATTTGACAGTAATGTTGGTGATCTGGTCCCACTGGCCAACTTTCATGGAATCATTGAGGCTTTCCATGATGAAGTGCAACGAGCCCGTATTCTCAATAGCCGTCCTTCCCCTGCCCATAATCCCCAGCTTCAACTTCTTGATGAATGGAAGCTTGATCATCCTCATCTATTCCAACGCAAGCTGCGTGTCTCCCCTGAGGTCTTCACTGAAATCCTGAATAGAATCCAAAACCATGCTATTTTCCAGAATAATTCCAACTCTCCTCAGCTTGCAACTGGGATCCAATTAGCAATATTCCTTAATGCTGCAGGTCATTATGGAAATGCTGCTACATCACAAGATATGGCAGAATGGGCTGGTGTCTCTGTTGGCACAGTTCATAACTGTTATAAACGGGTTATGGTGGCTATTCTATCCTTTCATGATACCTTGATTCATTTCGATCGCAATAATCCACAAGATCAGGAGGATAAAAGAAAGGCACAGGCATATGTTGAGGAAAGAACATGCTTTGCATGGAGAAAGGGTTTTTTATGTGTTGATGGGACAGCCTTTGGTCTCTATCAGAAACCTGGTTGGCATGGAGAGGGATTTTATGATCGCAAATCAAATTACTCTATTTCCAATCAAGTAAGTGTACTCTAAACTTTATTTCCATTAATACCTTTTAAATTTTTTTAGCTGGTTATATTCCCCCATAATCTGCGCATTGTTGACTATAGCATTGGGATTCCAGGGGGTCTTCATGATTCCAGTGCTTTTCAACTTGCAGATATCTCCAGAGCTCCTGAACGGTTTCTTTTGCATGATGAATGGATCTGGGCTGATAGTGCCTATGGCTGTCATAAATGGTGTATAGTTCCTTTCAAGAAGCCTGCTGGAAGGAACCTGACTAGAGATCAGAAAAAATTTAATCGACATCTATCCAAGGTAAGTGATTAACTAAGTAGCCTTGAAATCACTTATAGAATAATATAATAGATTCGAGTACGATCTGAGCACTTATATGGCTCACTAAAAGGCCGATTCCAATCCTTAAAAGAAATTCGGGTTCAGATCCAATCAGATGAGCAACTATTATATGTCAGGGCCTGGATTCAAAGTTGCATGATTCTCCATAATATGATTATTGAGATTGAAGAAGACATGGGCTTACATCAATCTGCATCTACATATGCAGCTAGATATGATGGCTATGAGAATAGAGGCAACAGAAACATG
>JBBPMH010000660.1:0-19206 GCA_038090235.1 Pulveroboletus ravenelii
CAGGTACATAATGATGTAAGTGACTACATGACTGAACATACTAATGGCCTGGTAGCACAACGCTCTTGATTGTTCGCCTACTGGCGGCTTTCTGAAATTGGCAAAAGGCAAAATGCTTTTGCCCAAGTCCAAATGTGCTACTGCCGTCTGCCAAAATTCAAACGTGATTCCGCCCGGCCTGCCCCTTCCGGCGATTGCCAGCACCGCACAGTACCCTCAGGTGTGTCTCCACATCGGAGCAGCTGGAAGGAGCCAGACTAACGCACTCACTAGTGTAGGCATCCCTTGAAGCTTGAGGTCCGGGCGCCGCGTCATGCTGGCACGCGCACCGCTTCTTTTTGGTACGCACCAACAACACGCTTTGGATGCGATGGACTGACGATCACTGTACCTTTCTGTATGGATGCAACTACCTTTGGAACGTTACAGGCACCCCTGACTTCAGAGTTAGCAACCACTAGCATTGTTTTGAGTATGTATTAGGGGCGTTACGACCGGAGGTGTAGCAACCAGCAGCGCTGACGGTGCCGGGTTTGGGCGTCGATCTTAGATGCGTGGTTGGTAACAACCCCCACCCATTACGTACGTCGTTATCGTTAGCAACCAAGTGGTCCGAGCAGCCAACCTCCCGTTATTTTCAGCAACCCAGCGTTATGCATTACGGTTGCATCCATACAAAAAGGTACAATATGTTGGTGAGGTACCAACGGCCTATAGTTTCGAGGGCGAGCACGACGTGCGAACATCTTCTCTGGCAAAATACCGACGTCTTTCTTTCAAAGAGCACATTTACTCTGCACTCGACACTACAAGGATGTACGTCAAAGGGACTACAGAACAGGTGGGACATTCACTCATAACATTTATTTCGTTAGGCAGTCATGCTCAATCACTCCCCCTTGCATCGTCTCCTCAGGTTCTGTCTCAACTCGATCTCAAAGGCACTACGGTCGACACAAAGCAAGGTCTCCCGCTTCATGTACTCCCGAGCAAGGGTATGCGATGATAGATCCAACCAACCCTGGAGATCATTTGCCAGAGAACTCGAGGACTTGACATCGCTCGATTACTGCACACACGACAGAGTCCGTGTTCTGTACCTGCATGGACTGGATCGTAGTGTCCCGTTCGAAGATACCGTGCGTGAGGTCAATAACCTGTACAATGAAGGCAGGTTAGTGTTCCTCATGTGTGATGCTTGTGTGCTCTATACGCGCTGACGCCGCTCTCAGCTGGATCTGACAAGGAATAGGTTGCCGAAGTGGTCGAGATCTGCAGAGCAAATGGCCGAAAATCTAGCCATCACACGCGAAATCGAGCCCGAATTGGTCTGTTGTCGCAAGTACGGTATCAGACTGGTTATCTACAAACCCTGTCGTATACGTCACGGTCCTAGCCATGATCTCCAGTCGTGTACAGCTTGGTACATTTTACCCATCGCAGTAGTAGGGTCATACTGATTGCCTTCTGGTCCTCGGTCCTCGACAGATGTCACTTTTCCCCTGCGAAGAAACCACCGCTGAGCGATCTTGCTTGTACGCCTGTTGCCTCCACCAAGGCCAGCTCAAGGCTCTCGAGCCCCTCCAAGACGTCGCGGTACACTCTCCTTGCTTTTTCGTTCAAAACCGTGGCTCCTAATACGTCCTCGACCTTATGCTGGGCAAAACCACAGCTTGCAGCTGGCTGACTGAAAATCGCTTTGAGATGGTGCCCAACATCATTTCAGTACTCGGTCCGAGGGTGGTTTTCGGTGCCAGCAATTGCAGCGCAGTTTGAGACGGAACTGCGAGGACGCGGCAAAAGGGTCGCTTCCTCAGGAGGTTAGGTTGTCGATACTCTCGGCTTAGGGCTATAGGGTTGTGAGGGTCCACGCGCGTACGTCTTCGTACCGGCGTTTGATCAGCAAAAATCCTCGCATGTATCGTCGATGCTCGAACTTCTCCCTTCCCCTCCTCGAGCCATGGAGGTACAGACACGACGTGCACGCCATCAAGAGACCGACACCTCTTTTTGATGTCACATTGTGCTAACAAATCTTGTTACACTCAAGTCTCGAACTGTTCCCATTTCATTTTTTCAGAACCACCGCCCACTGGCCCCGGGCCCGGCCGGCCCATCTGTGATGGCCGTCGGCATAATGATCAGATTACGGAGCTGCGCTCCCATTGATATTCGGCCATCAGATCATTTGTTTCTTTTCGTCTTGCACAGGTTCGTTCACGCCGCAGTGATGCAGAAGATCTGAAGACGAAAATGACCTCACCGCAACACGCCTTTCGCTCGTGGTAACTAGCTTAGAAAGAAAAAAAAAAAGTCTGGCCCTCAAGTTGGACCCTCTATCTGACGAGACTCGACGTGGCGGAGCACGAAAGGCGTTTGCACCATCGTCAGCGTGATGCCCATTCCCATTCTCGAACGCTGGGCTGACTTGCGGCTGCGCACAGTAATATACTCGGCAGAGCGACAAGTCTACGTGCAGATTGCCCCCCGAGGCTGCCGGTGTCATGGGGAGCTCGTACGTATGACTACAGCATAGACGCCATGCATGAAGGATCGTGCCCGAAGGGAAGACGACGAAAGTGTGATTGTACAAAAGTGAAAACCTTCAGCTGCACTCGCTGGGTTGTGACGGGGCAAAGAGGACATTCCAGTTCGCTGTGATTCACTGACTTGTGTGCTGACTACGGGTCTCATTCATGTATTATAATACGTATGTGGCATACATCTCATACAAGTATCTCGTCAGTTCGCCCGAAAGAAAGAAATAAAGGTCAGATCAGTACATACTATGTATACTAGTGTTGTCCCTGCAACGACGCTGGTCCCCAGTCCAGGGTATTCGTAACCGTCCTCCATCCAATCAATCTGACATGTGTTCAACAAATCTTCCCCGGCCGCTACTAGTTTCTGTTGTCTGCTTCGACCCGCTCTGCGACGCCAACACCAACGGGCTCGGGCTTCGTCTGGTCTCCCTCATGCCTGCCCCTGGCTCGATCTCCTCCACATCACTCAGTGAAACACCACTCGCGACTGGTTGGCCACTCCTCTCCTTGTCCTGCTTCTCCGCCTGCAGCTTGAGATATTCCTCCCCTCGGATGCGCAAAAACTCCTCCAGCAGCATCGCGTTCCTCGAATTGGCCTTGAACACGGCGATGATGATGTCCCCGACGACGGGGATGAGCCCGCCCAAGGCCGAGACGGTGTTGTTGAAGAGCATCCTGCTGACGAGCCAGGGCGGCAGGTCCGCCTGGCGGGCTTTGCGAAGGACGAGGACGTAGTTGAGCGTGGCACAGACAACGTCCCCTGCACCGGGGATAGCCCCGATGATGAACGTCCACCCAAACTGGAGGCCGCAAACGCGGAAGCTCTTGTCAAGGCAACGTGCTCTGCGCTGGACGCTCTTGAGGATCTTGGCATCACGGGCCGAAATCCCAGGCGGCGCATCGCGCTAAAAAGAAAAGAAAAAAAGGAAAGGAAAGAAGGGAGCCCGCAGGTAAAGATAGTGCGTGCGCTCATGTGCAACATCAACGGGGCATACCTTTTTGCGTCGTTGTTTTCCCCTTGCGTCGTTGTAGTGCTCGTAGACAGGGTCTGGGGGAGCGTATTGTTCGAGGTGCTTTCGGAAGAGCTTTGCGCCCTCGTTTTGCATGTACGCCGACATGGTGCGCACGCGGGTGGTGGAGGGAGGAGAATGGAGAGGTTCGGGCCATTTGAACGAGCTGGGCAGCTGATTTTATCCAACCTGCCCAAATACGTCATCCAACCGCCCCCAAGCACGCACAGCCCCCGAGAGACGCTTAGCTAATCGAGGCTGATAAACACAGGAGTCCAGCGCAGCACAGTAAATTGTACATCGACCCGTCCCATTCATATAACCCTGACCCACAATGATCCCCGACGAACAAAAGCTCTCTGAACAATACGTCCAAGACAGCTTCCACAGCTACCTCAAGTCCTCGCTCACCCATGCCAAGGTCGAGCGACTGCTCGAGCCAGAAGTCCTCGCGAGCGCCGAGGGCGATCTCATGATCACTGGTAAGGACCACACTCTCAAGGCAAATAAACGTCTCTTTTGACATGCTTGTTGCGCAGGCCCGGCCCTCTGCCTCTATTTCGCCGCTCTCCGCTGCACCACCGTGCCGCCCTCGGTGCCACTTCCCAGGAGTTCCAAGTCAGCTCCACCCCGTGAGCTGACAGAGGAAAACTGTCCCCCCGCCTTCCTCGGCTTCCTCCGCGTATGGGCGTCGACGGTATCAAGGATACAACGTCTGGTGCCAGAGGGCCAACATGACCTCGCCCGCATCATATGCGGTCTCTCACCAATCACGCAACCGCTCGACCCAGCCATCTCAGGGATCGCAGCCGATCTCCGTGCAGTCGCCATCGAGATATCACAGCGACGGTCCTTCCAAGACAGATACGCAAGCGACCTCCAAGCCGCACTCGACGCAGGCGGCCACGGCGCCTCGCTCAAAGTGACGACCTCATTCGTCCCACCACCGGCTTACGACGGCCCGTCCGGCTTGGATGCCAAGTACGGCGCCAAATACATCGGCCCAGCACCGGCCTCTCCGGCGTCCGTCTTTTCCCCGCGGACACCGTCCCCGGCGTTGTTCCCGTACCAGTCGCCCGCGCTTGAGCGCATCCGCCAGATTCTGTATGCCGCCCTGGGGGACGTCCTTGCGGGCAACAAGAAGCTCGGTCGCTTGCTCAAGCGAGACCCTCCTCGTGCCTACTTTGCTTCTGTCTCTCTCGCCATCCTCGAGGTGGGCACGACGGCCGTACGACCGGACGGTTCGATCAATGCCGGGTTCGGCATGCAGCTCACCCTGGACGAGTGCCCAGAGCCGCTGCGACCCCTGATGGTCGAGCTTGCAGGCATTGGAAAGCGGGCAAAGAAGATTGCAGAAAAGGACGAGGAAGGGGCGATCGAAGCGGTACAGCGCGGAGATGAGCCGTCTGTACCCCGGATGGACAAACTTCGAAAGATGCTCCAGGAGGGTGTGGGGCACGATCGGGCCCCGTGCGGCTGCGAGGGAGACCATCTCAACCGAACCCACAGTGTTGAAGGGAAGACAGTCACGTTCTGCAATCGGATCAACACGCTTGCGTTGAACATATCCAAGATCAAGACGTTTCGGGAGAGACAGGATGAAGTGTTTGAGATACTCTCAGCCGTTTGTGGAAGTTGACGAGGGAGATGAAAAAAAAAAAAACGAGGATGGTCCGATTGAATGTTGATTGTTTGCTATCGATACACGGCTTCGCTTTCGCTTTGTGATACCCTACTCACCCGTATTTTTACTATCTTTCTCATCGATCGAATGTAATCCCTAACCTGTAGCTGGCTTTCCATCGAGACTCTCGATCATTGCCTCGGCCGAAGCGGGGGCGTTGGTAGTCCAAGAAAGATTGTACATAGGATCTGATGCCTTGCCCTTGTCCTTTCCATTTCCTCCAAAGAGTGATAGCCTTAATCCCAGAAGTGGTTGCAGATGCGCTCTCCTCAAACAACTCTACCAGTGTTTTTCCAAATCCCCTTCACAAAGTGAGTTGGGTTCATGAACACATGGTTAGTTACATTTGGCCAGATCATGATGGGTGATCCTCGAGGATGGGGTAAAGATATGAGGGTCCGTCAAGGGTGAGATTGTGTCGGATCATACTGTGGTAGTAGGCACCCGATGCCGGTATCCGACCGTGTTCCGTGAGTCACATGTCACAAGTGCACCCGAGAAATTTCCTAATATGGTAAGTCGCAGCTCAGGGCGTCTCGCTGACCTATTTATTGTAGGGGGCCTACCCACCCAGTATGTGTACACACACGTCACTCACATTCGCAAAAGCACATTGTTGGGAGCCGGAGGGAAGGACACCCGTGCGGACATTCCAGATACTCCGAGGGAATGACCCACCCCCCCCTTTGACGCGATTTGAATCATCGCCCGTTCGATCGGGTCGCGGGGGCTGCGAAAAAGAAGTAGATCGAGGACGGGCGGGCTCCGACGTGTGGGTGGTTGTGGCGAAGGGTACGGAAAAAACACACGGGATGATCTGGGTGATCCATATCTATCCACGTTGCATTCCGTATGACGACTATCAAAAAACAAAGCAAGCATATATGTTCGGTTCCCAACGCTAGATGTTGAGCTATGTACTATAGATACAAGTGCCAACGTCGCCCCATCCCCATCGTATGCGAATGCAATGCAGTGACGGAAAAAAAAAAAAAGCAGCTCTCTATCGAGTGAGATATCACGCATAAGTGGGGTCGTAGCCGTCATGAAAAAGGCACGAGGTACTATTGCTCGAAAAGCCCAAAAGAGAAGGTGGATCCCCGTCCCGAGCCGTCTAGTGTGTCCACATTTTCCGAGGGAGCAGCATCGAGGCGCCCAGTGCAACAAAAACAAGGAAGAGGAGGTAGTAATATACAAACATCGCGCGCTCGGGCGTCGCGATCGAGATCGAAAACATGGACGTCGTCGTCGCGGGTCCGACGGCGCGCATGGTCGAACACAGCAGCTGAGCAATGCCGTTGGTCGCGCCCAGAGAAGCCCGATTAGGAGAGGATGCTGCAATATAAATGAATACGCAAGCTAGAGAGCGCGTCAATGAAGAGTGCGGGCCAAAGACTGATGAACGACAGCTCACAAAACCCTAAATTGATGCCCACAGAAAGAAGCACTTGCACCCCAATCAGGGCCCAAACCATCCAACTCAGTCCCTGGGTTCGAGCGAGCGCATTAAGCAATGGAAACGTGAGGATGGTAGGAATCCCAGAAGCCAAAGCAAAAGAATAGACACCCTTGGTCCCGAACCGATCATGCAAATCCGCAAGGAAGAAGATTTGGAGGAATCCGTTCACTACACCAAAGACGGAAAGGATATTGCCGATACTGGGTGAATCAAGACCAAGCCCTCCAAGCTCTATTGGCGTAGCAAAAAAGAGTGGCTGTACAGCTCGAAACGCGATGTCCAATAGAGAGAGCGTCGCGTAGTTTCCCGCTGCAATGAGTATACGTGGAATGAAGAGCGCGCGAAGTGGTAGTGGGGCTTCATCCTCCTTTCTAGATTCGTCTACACTCTCGTCCTCCAATCTTCCGCTAGAGGAATCGGGTGTGGGCGGAGGACCTTTTACGGCGGGTTTCTTGTTAAACTTAGCCCTGATCAATTGACTGAGCGAGACACGGTGAGGAAGAGTCTGGTGACTGCCTTCAGCCAGGAAGAGACAGAGATGAGCTAACAGAACACCGACCTCCTTCAAGAACAAGTACGTGACAAGCCAAGCAAGAGCCGTAAATGTGGCGGGAACGGCGCACGCCAAGAGGTATGGGTATGTTTTAAAGAGATCCCAATCTCCGAAAATGTCTGGAAACCGATCAGCGGGCTTCGATAACGAACCACCAATATAAGGGCTACAGGATACGCGGATGAGCAAGGGCGCAGAAGAGGACGTAAAGGACGAACCCCAAAGTGGCACCACTGGACCAGGCTATGGGCATATAAGCATACGCCTGAGCGATATTGGTAGAGTCCGTGATCTCGGCGATCATGCCTTTCATAACGCCTACGTTTCCGTTCAAGGCACCATTCAGAGAACGGCTAAATGACGTGAAGCTGTTATCAGGGGTTGCTGATGAGAAGCTGGAAAGAAGACAGACCTCAAGACCAATTCCCAGAAGGTCTTTGATAGACCAAAACAGTACATTGAAATGGACAAGCAGAATAAACCACACAAGACGACAGGTTTTCGACCGATATGATCAGATAATCGACTCCAGTGCAATATGGTAAGTGCTTGCGTTGCAAAGAACAAGGAATGCTAAGGTGTGAAGAGGCGGACATGAGGGCGTAAAGTGAAAGGAGAGAGGCTGTGACATACCAGCAATCCTACATAATACCCAACTTGTGTTTCGTCGCCGTTCGTAATACCGATGTCTCGTATGAGCTAGAGAGAGGCGTGCATGAGCAAGTGTAAGGCGGCAGACGACCAGGATAACGAACCTGAGGGGCGAACGGAGAAATGACATTGGAGGTGAGTGGTTCCGCGAGCTGAAGGAAGATAATAATAGAAAATTGACGCCAAGGCAGTGGTGTCCTGTCCTTTTTCTGAGGTTGATCCTGCAGCAAGGGCGTCTCCTCGTCGACGACTTGCGGGGACATGGCGGTTCGCAAGAAAGAAAGGACTGAGTGTGTCTATATTATGAACCGAATTGAGTCGGTTAATTTTGGGGCTAATTCGGTAGCCCCGAGCCGATCCTCTGATCAATCACCGCCGCTGGAATATTGTCCCGGAATTGGGTCACATCATACGCGAGAGCGCTCGTCCATAGACGTCGACCTCGGAGCTCGTCCTGCGCAAAAAGTCAGCAGTTCATTGCCGATCCGCACTGCATGGACCATCGTCGGCATAGTCGGCTTTTCAGTGAGACCCCCGATCACCGCCCCGGCCGAAGAGGGGTTGGTAGCCGGGGCCCCTTAGTCCAAGCAATACAATGCAATCACAGGATACGATGCCTTGGCACTGGTCCCAAATCACTCATGTAGACACGTCCAAATCTAATCTCGTGACCTACTAGTTGTAATCTACGGGTTGTGATTCTTAAGCCGACGGCAGCATGTCCCATTCAGTTTGGCAGCGAGTCCACACAGACAGCGAGTCCACACAGACAGCGAGTCCACACAGACAGCAAGTCCACACAGGCAACGAGTCCACACACCGGCACTCTTCGTCCACAGATGGGCCCATGGCTATAAATCTCTCTACGAGCCACCCGAAATCATACACCCGCCATGCCCCTCACCCTCAGAAGACAACAGGCACTTCCAGACATCCCTGCAGACATCGACGCCAGCGAGGCTGTCATAGAGCGCTATGAGTTCGGGATCCTACCTTCTTCAAGGACCACGACCTCCGTCGACACAGGCAAGGCACTTTCATCCACCAAGGGCGGGGACACACTCTCGGTGGAAGAAATGACCCGGCTGCACGAGCTCTGGAACAAAGCAAGATTGAATGCAGTAAGTGCCACTGACTCTTTCTTGACCGCAAACGGCTGATTGTCACTGAGAAGCGTGTGCATCGCAGGAGACGCGGCCGCCACCCCGCCCCTTGCCAAATCCTGGCTCCGATCTCAATACCTGCGCCTGAAGACACGCTGCATACCTTGTCTTCCGCTGGTCCGTCCATCACGAGCGCGAACCCCCCTGCCATGGGAGCAAGGAGACGATGGGGATTCCTCAGTGCGAGGTAAAGTAATGTGGTCACAGACCTCAGCCACCCTGCTTATCCTTGTTTCTTCAGGCCCTTCTCCGAGACGCAGGAAGCAGAGAACAAGGGCCCCAATGCACTCTGGAGGCTGGGTGCGAGGGGAGAGGATCTGCTGAAGAAAAGGCTTAGATCCGCCCCGTCCGCCCAAGATCTGGATGATCAGGCCGAATTATTGGAGCAAATCGCAGCCCAGCTTGCTGTTACCGAAGTGGTGCCCAAGGACACCGAGCTCCATCACCCGCGCACCGCATCATCGCCGGGCCCCGAGCTTGCAGCGCCCAAAGTCCCTGAGCTAGAAGACATGGATGAGAAGACGATCCCCAATTGGCGTGTTTCCCAGGGCAGGGCGCAATTCCAATCCATCACTCCTATCCCTCTGCGCAGTCACGGTTCGTTCGAACAGCTCCTGGCTGCAACAGAAGAGGCTATCACAGCGTCAGCCACAGTCGAACTTCCCGAGTTCCATCTAAGCGATCAAGTCGTTCACCTCATCGATGAATTGAGCGCCTACATGGAACTCAGAATAGCCGCACTTGCGCCGCAGCTAGTGGTATCGCCGCGACCCGGGCAATAGGGTGACCAACTCCTCTCCTGCAGACGTCAAGATACTTGTACCTGTACTGTATTTAGCGTGAATTGGATTGTTTCTGAGTGACTCAGGACGATGGGAGTCGCTGTGAAGCCATGGCGATAGGCTGAGTCAGCAGAAGGGAGACGCAGCTGTCCATTTTTATCCTGCCTGGCACGATGCAGAGTCCAACGAGCCCGCTTGTTCCTTCAACTTGGCTGGGGATCATGATCGTGGTGGCCAGGTAGAACAGCCAGAGGAAGCTCCTTCGCGTCGACTGGGGGACGACGACGCACTGGGAGAACGAGTCCCCGCTCCGCATGGCACAGGCGGTGCAAAGAATGACCCACACACTGCCATTTATACCTTTTGCCGCTCTCGCTTGTTCAATCTCATCAACCACGCCCAGGCCGTATCCCTTCACATTCTGAATCTGCCCTATAGTTCAACATGATCTCCTCACCCCCACCGCTCACCTCACGTCGCATTCCGTACGAGTCGCACATCGAGAACGAACACCTGCCTCTCTCTCCAAAGAGTCCGTTTGCACAGCACGAGGAGGATCCGCTATCACAGCTCGAGGCCAAGTGTCGCCGTCGTGATGGGCACCCGGCTGCACAGCCCTCCAGACGGGCATCTTTGGGTGAGTCTCGCTGTGCTTTGCTCCGGGGGACCCCACTGCAGCTTCTGCTCTGACTAGATTCGTTGTCGCCATCGGACTTGCAGAATAAGAGTGGCCAACGTGTTCCTCTATCGGCCAACACTGCGCCGTATCACCATTCCCTCGGTCCCGCCATGCCAGCTACACTCCCCGATCTCCCGGTCTTGCACCTGGAGGATCCGTCGAGTGCCGGTTCAGGCGGAATGCGACGTCGTCGCACTTCTGATGCACCCGTCTACGCTTGGCCACCGCCGCTCGTTCCGACCCCGGGATCGCCGCACAGCAGTCTGACTGGTCAGCATCCACCGCTGCATAGCTCTGGCGAGAAGAACAAGTTGCCGCGTACGAGTACTCTGCTTTCTACCTGGCACCTACCCAATTCTTTGCGGACAGAGCAGACGACGACGGACCTTGTACGGACGAATGAGAGCGTGCTTCAGCCCAGGCGATCGCACACCAGCTCTATGCCGTCCGCACAGGCGCTCTGGCGATCAGCCTCTTCTGGACCGACAAGAGCGGACTCGTCAGCGTGCCTCACACCGCCGGGTCTGCCCCCTCGCCGACCCCAATTGAGACAGAGTGGTCCCGTTCCAGAATTGGTCCCTCATCGGTCGGTATCGCACTCCTTGGCTCTCGGATCACAGCCCCTAAGGGCCTCAGACCATACAAAAGCTGTGCTACCTATAGGGGCAGAACGGAGTTGGGTCGTGTCCGCCGTCACTGGTTCGACACGTGTTCAGGACGCTCGCGATCCAATCAGCTCTCTCTGGCCTTTCTTACCTACCCTCGACGACCGAGAGTGGAAAGAGGAGGGATGCCTGGCGGACCCGACGCCGTTGGAGAAGGTGCAGACGGAAGTCAGCTATACCAGTCTGTCCAAGGAAGAGTTGGAGCGTTTGCTGCGCCATGCCGTTCGAAACAAGCACGCCCCAAAGGTCATATCTCCTCTAAGCCCGCTCCGCACCACCAGCACCACCTCGGTGTTTGATCTGTCCGCTGATCCGGCCTACCAGCTACGCATGCCCTCTCAGTCCAACCATCCCTCGCCGCGGTACGCCACATGCCCACCGAGGCGAGCGCGCACGTAGGTCTCTGTTTCCTTTCCCCCTGATGCCGTTGTTGCACTGGATGGATTCTCACCGTTCGTTCTGCTCTGTTAGGCTTTGTGATGGCCATCTGTCTTCCTTCAACTTGGACGCGCCCTGTACGCACTGCCAAGAGTGCCGACGAGACACGGTCGGTAAGAGGCTCCTGGCGTTCCGCTTCCGCCAGCGTCAGCGCCAAATCCAGACGCAGATCCAGATCCAGATCCAGACGCAGACCTATCACATCCAGCGGCCCTTCAAGCGTCATCCGTATCCTCCTGCCACGCCGCGGGTGGTGAACGAGGAGGGGATGATTCCTGCCAATCGGACCCGGGAGATATGTGCGTGGGAGATGGACGAGGAGGAGAAGCGGCTTTGGGAGGAGGTGAATGATGCGGTGCGTGGAGGACGCGTGCCGTCGTTTGCGCGTATGGGTACGGCGTGCCGGCGGGTTAGGGACGACAGGGGCGAGGACGGGCCTTGGGACAGCTTCCTGGAGATGGCTGGCGAAGGCCTCGTCGCGAGCCTGTTTCGCGACGTGAGTGTGTACTAAACGAATATCAAGGGGACATCAACGCGTATCGATATAATATATACGACTCCATTGGACAGTTTCTTATCTATTCGGTTTTCTCTCCATGTCAACAAGACTATTGCTATTTTATGTATGTTCTCTGTGTTGTTCATGATCGGTTTTGGAACTGAGATCGCGATTGGGAATCTGGGACATATACAAGTACACAAACACCCGACACCATTTCATTCCACACTTGCTCCCGCGCTGCTTCAAAAGAGATTATACGCCCGCGCAAGCGGCACCCACCGCGCGGGTTCGATGTCTGCCAACACCCCATCCGCCCGCACCTCATACGTCTCCGGATCGACCGTCATCCTCGGCACTGCGTCGTTCCACTTCATCGCCCGCTTGCTCACGCGCCGACAACCCACGACGGGCTCGACGCGTTTCGCAAGGTGGTAGGACGCGATCGTGCCCGTGTGGATGGACGCTTGGGAGACAAACGCGATCGAGTTGGATGCGGCCGATGAGGGGAGGGAACCCCACATAGGGCGGCCATAGGTCGGCTGGACGATCGGAATCGACGCGTTCGCGTCGCCCATCTGTCCCCAAGCGGGTGTGTCAGTCAGAGTCCCCGTCTCCCACGAGCGCAAGAAGCGTTACCTGCGCCCACACGATAACGCCCGATTTGAGCACCATCTCCGGTTTCGCACCAAAGTTCTCCGGTGTCCACAGCACGAGATCGGCGAGCTTGCCCACTTCGATGGATCCGACGTGTGTATCGATACCGTGCGTGATCGCCCTAACCATCAGATTTGAATTTTATTTATAGGAACCAGAAACAAGACGGTGAAACGCACGGATTGATGGTGTATTTTGCAATGTACCGTTTCACGCGTCCGTTATCGGACAGGTCTGTATCCCCAAGCTCGGTCAGCGGTCCCCGGAGGGACCTGAGCTTGCTCGCCGTGCGCCACGTCCGGGCCGTGACCTCGCCTACCCGTCCCATCGCCTGCGAGTCCGAGCTGATCATCGAGATCGCGCCGGTGTCGTGTAGGACGTCCTCGGCGGCGATCGTCTCTGCCCGGATACGCGATTCGGCGAACCGGAGATCTTCGAGGATGGATTTGTCGAGGTGATGACAGACCATGAGCATCTGTCGGCGGGGTGGTCAGCGACGTCGAGTCCGGATGTGACAACGGTTGTGACTCACGTCGAGGTGCTCGTCGAGGGTGTTGGTAGCGTAAGGACGGGTAGGGTTCGTGGACGACGGCAGAACATTCTCAAGCCCACACACGACAATGATGTCAGGGGCGTGTCCGCCGCCTGATAAAACGTCAACAGAACGAAACACGGAATATGAGGGGACACGTACCCGCTCCCTCAGTGTGGTACGTATGGATGGTACGGCCACCAAAGGCATCGATCGTACCTGGAAAAGGTGAGTGCGACGGTGAAAGGCGCGTTTGCGACAGGACACACTCTCAACGAAACCACTCTCGTTCAGAGTGTCCGTGTGAATGTTGACCTGGACGTCGTACTCGTCCCCAACGTCCAGACAGTTGCGGATCGCAGCCGGCGTAGAGCCCCAGTCCTCATGGAGCTTGAGCCCCGCGGCACCTGCCTTGACGACCTCCTCGAGCGCGGGACGGCCAGAGTCGTTGCCCTTGCCTGTGAACGCAAAATTCATGGGGAGACTATCCGTTGCGGCCAACATGGCCCTGATATAAAAGGGGCTGGGTGTACACGTGGTTGCATTCGTGCCAGTGCTAGGACCGGTGCCGCCCCCGATCATCGTCGTCGTACCGACCGCGAGTGCCTCAGTGACCTGTTGTGGACAGATGTAATGAACATGTGCATCGATGGCCCCAGCGGTGACGATCAGTTTCTCCCCGGCGATGACCTCTGTGGACGAGCCGATAATCAACCTTGGGTCGACCGAGTCCATCATATCGGGATTTCCGGCTTTGCCAATGCCTACGATGATACCATGTTTAACACCAATATCCGCCTATGGTGTTGTCAGGGAGTGATCTGGGCTACAGAGGCAGGGCATTACCTTGTATATACCGGTGTAGTCGACCACCACGGCATTTGTGATGACAAGGTCGAGTGCCTCGTCAGAGCTCCGTCCAGACGCTTGGCCCATACCGTCTCGAATGGTCTTGCCTGGGTCCAAAATGAAGTCATGTCGTAAAACGATCTGCGCGGTCGCTCACCACCACCAAATTTGACTTCGTCACCGTATATGGCCTACGCGACATTTATGCGGGCTGAACGGGTCAGGACGATGATTTAGCTTACCGAATCTTGTTCGATCTGGATCCAGAGACTGGTGTCCCCAAGACGAACACGATCCCCCACTGTGGGGCCGTACATGGATATGTACTCCTCGCGACCGATGTCCTTGTGTTTCAACCATGGGAGCGCATCTGGCTCGGGAATATGACCAAAGACGCCCTCTGGGATGCCCTCTGCCAATTTGGAATTGATAAAGTCTGTGAGCCCATTGCCTCCCTTGACGATTTTGTTCCCTCCGAGAGAACAGAGAACGACGGTCTTGGTATCACCGGGCTCGAATCGGACGGCCGTTCCAGCAGCTATGTCAAGACGCTTTCCGACCGCTCTTATCCGATCGAACGCGAGCGCCTTATTTGTCTCGGAGAATGGGTAGTGCGAGCCGACCTGTGTGAATGAGCATCTCGGTGGACATGTCGACTTGAAGGGTTACCTGGATGGGACGGTCGCCGTTGTTAGTGACCTTGATCTTGATTCTTTCGCGATCGCGATTGATCACGATGCGTCCTTGCCCGGGAATGATCGCGCCTGGGAGACTGTCGCGGTGGTTCAGCGCGGGATCCGGTGCAGGGAACCTGTCGTTTTGGGGAACAGGCAGAAACGATCCATAAAGCGCAGCCTCGAGGTCGCCGTCATCAGTGCAAATGGGTTCATGTACGGTCACTAGGAAGACGCTAGAATACGATCGTTCATGATGGGTGAGATTAAACCATGTTGCTAAACACGGACCCATCCTGGAATGTTCCTTCTACCTGGATTTCATGCAGTCTTGGAGCGACGCCAGGGAGGACGTGCCTGCGCCCCAAGAGGGTCTTACCGTGGTCCATGAGATCAGCGACGGAATGTTGGCCATCGCGGATGCGTTCTTGGAGTTGGGAGGCGATGAGTGCGGTGGCTTCGTCGAGGTTCAGCTGCAATCCGCGCGCGAGGCGCTTCTGGGCGAGTGTACCCGCCTTCGAACGAAATGTAATGATGAGGTACTCGGGAAGCTTCTGATGCACAAACGAAGTACCTGGTGTAACAGGAGCTTGTCGTGTTCTCTCGGCAGGATATACATAGCTCACGCGGGACCGACAGGTCGAATGGCGACTTGGCAGGCCTCTTGATGGAGGTGGAGATATCAAGTGAGACCCATTTGGGTCATGTGACCGCCTCTGATCACCACGCTCACTAGCGTGGCTCTCCAAGCAGCCTCTCGCGTTGCTCCCCCGCTTTTGTGTTTCCACCCGACGTTGAGCGAACAAAGGCCAGTTGCGTAATTATTCGCGAAGCTGTCAGAGACTACCTCAGCCGAGACCATCTCAGCCGAAGAGTCTCCATCGACCGGGCCGACAGCGTGGAGGTTGTGGACGTCTTTTCCATAATGTGGGGCCCCGGCTGTCTTTTTGTCTCTCTCCATTCCGTTGTGCCAGGACGGTTCTCGTCACGGAACAGACGTCGTTGCGTGCTCGGCTGGGCTGGGCGGTGCTCTCACTTCGGATCAGTTCATTTCGACTGGCCAGGCTGGACGGCGTGGGAATGATTATCCTTCTTCGGGCCGGTCAATTTCATTAGTCATCATTTCCCCGATCACATCTACCCTGTCCTTGTCCCAGCTCGGCACTGCTTTTGTTTCGTCCACAGGATATCAACTCCCTTTGTGGCATCCCTTCTCCCTTCCACGACCCCCTACTTATGCCTGGCCTCCCTCCTTCTCCTCATTCCTCCAACCCCCGCAAGCGCACCACCTCCTTCTCCGAGCCTCTGTCAAGAAAGACATCCCGCATGATGCTCCGTCGCACCGACTCATTCCTTTCCTTGTCCGACCTCAACGATGACAGCCACGTCGACGGTGGCTCATTCCTCCACATGACTTCCGAGCCAGCTCTCTCCCCCCGCATCGCTCCCCCCAGTCGCGCCCGTATTCACATTGCCGAACCGCGCGAAGCCACCAAACTCGGTCGCAAACGCGCCGAGTTCACCATTGCCCCAGTCCCGTCATCCACCCCCAAACGTGTGGCACGTGCAGCACCCTGTAAACCACAACCCCAGCCCGCGGTCCCTCTCGTCCGCACGACGTCACCACTCGCTCCGACGCGGAAATTACTACCACCCCGGGCTGCTTTCCCGCGTTCGAAGCCAGAGCCGGATCTCTACCGCATGGCGCTCAAGGGGAGAATGCGCAGCTCACCCGAAGGGGAAAAGATCCTCCGTATGGGTCCGCGCCTCGCGATCGGGATTCTATCAGCAACGAGGGAGCTAGAGCGGATTGTCTCCGCGCACGAAGATGACGACGTGACGATGGATGATGAGACGGGCATCGCCGCAAGATCTGTGATATGGGGTCTAGGGCGAGAGATGGTCGCAGTTCCGTGTGGGGCCTGACGTCCACACGACTCGCACACACGGGCACGGAACACCTCCATCTCGCTCACGCATCGCATTTGACGACAACGACGCCCGCATGGCATACGTATATTTATACAAAGGCACGGTTGTTGTTTGCATGGATTTCACTGTATCTCGCACATGCCCAGGACTTCGCCACATCCTCGGGAGCTTACTTTTTCGTCCATTGCTTCAACCATTTTGTTCCTCTGGGTTCGGTTTCCCCTTTGGTATAGACGAGATGCGAACGTTGTATATCGCGCTACCGTCTTTGCGCTTTCTTTTTTTATTTCCGTTGTTTCATAGTATTTAATTCATTAATTCGCGCATTTGTATCATCTGACAGGACAGGCTTGCATATTCGTCACACGCGTACCCTTCCGCTCTCTCACGTTTCCCTGACGCTCGTTCGGACATCACTCAGATCAAGATCATGTTACATATGTCCACTGCCCCCCTACCATCGCTCCTTTCGACCCTTGTTTTGCTTTCGTTTTCGCTATCACTTGATTTTGAGATGTGACCACCGATCACGCTTTTGGCATACCGCCGGTCCTTGTTGTTTCATATCAGATCTCATATACATACCCCACCCCTGTATACTCTGTATGTCGATCGGAATTGGTGACCAATCGAAACCCGTCGCTCCTTTTGATATTCACTGTTCCAACTTTGTTTTTCTGTAATGACAGACTGAAAAATATATCATGGTCAGTGGCAGTGTCGTGATTTATTGCATCACCTGTGATCTTGATCTCATCCAATGGCGGTTATGTGCGATGGCCTGTGCTACAGCCCCTTCCTCCTGGACACCGTGGCGCGCACACACATGCTATCCTTTAACCTGGAAACAACGGGGGCAACGGCGGAATTGGGAAAGCCTTCATGGGTCAACAAGGCGCGGGTTCATAAACGACGATCTATATACGGTAACGCTCTCGCCGTGTGGCAATGAAGCAAGAAAACAACGAACTCATTTCATCCTGCTATGAACAACACCACGCCCCTGCGGTGGCGTTTTTCTTTGTTGGGTTGTCAACCCGCGTTTGGAGGAGGGAGGGGGGGAATAAAACGGGTTGCCTCTCTGGTAGGATACAAGGAGACGATCTACCGGGCGTCGGTCCGCCAACGGAGCCACGGATCTGTGTAAGCGACAACGTGAAATCCCTAGATCGATGTTGTCCGCCGGAAGGCGTGATCCCTCCCCTTCCCCGCCGGGAATTGGCCCTTTGTTTTGATAAACACACCAGATTATCGGCACTCGTTTTTACACTTTTGGGTCCCAGATCAAGGCACACGATATCAGGGAGACTGGAAGAAAATCGCGTTTTTTGCAATTGAGCCGATCAGTCTCGAGGTTGGAGCTGGGCGACGGGATCCAGCGGCTTTTTCAAAAAGAAAATAAAAAGGAGTCACGATCGGACGAACTCTTGAGAGGGGGTATGTAAAATGGTTAGGTCCTAAATACACTACGCCCTCGTGATAGATTTTGTTCCCGTGGCAACGATATCTTCCCCCTCATCTGAAGAGCAGTTGTACATATTGCTTGATGACTCTAATGCCAGCCGCTATTCAAATGTTGCGATTGGATGAGGACAAGCAAAAAATGGAAATTTCAGGGTGGTTTTATACAAGTCCAAAAGAAAACAGGAAGAATCCACCCTGAGGTCGTTTTGAATTTTCTGATAGACTGCTGTCTTCAAAACAGCAGCACAGTCCATCTGCACACTGAGGGAGGTAAATGTAGAATACTCAGTAAGTCACTAAGTAGTCTAAGGTAACTACTGGTGCGATGTAAGGTATGCTTATATAAGCTAAATACCAAATAAGGAAATCTAACAGTAAAAGTTGCCTGTAATCAACCCCTTGGGCTGTGAGAAAAGGTAGCTGCATGAAATGAAAATAAAGGTGGTGCAATTTAATTCACTGTCAGCCACTGACAGTAATTGGGTGTTTTAGCTATGAAAAATCACAGTCAACACCCTTGATTCATACTACCCATGGCAGTTAGGCAATATTGTGGGTATACCCCAGGGTATCTGGGCCTGTACCCACACCCATACCCACCAATATACCCATACCCATGAGGTGGGTATGGGTATCTTTCATGGGTCAGTGAGGGTATCTTGTGGGTATGAAAAACCCATGGGTAACCCATGGGTGTTCCTACTATAGTACAAGAATGTATGTAAAGCTACACAGATAGTAGGACTATGGTATCCCATCTGTCACCCAATGCCTTCTCATTACCCTCAACATCTGTGAGAACACTAATAGCAAGCACATCTTTGTCCCTGATAAATTTGAGTAGGCTCCACTGACCTAAACATATTAGTGCTTGGATGGTTTGACTTGACAGACATGACCATGTGTGAGGAATAATTAGCCAGCCATAACTAAATAGCTGTTCAATGTCAATAGAGGTCACTGTACATACTA